>JAATWR010000039.1:0-21298 GCA_018703725.1 Brassica juncea
TAGGGGTTAACCTACAAATTTTGAGTGAAATTCAAAAAAATATGAAAATATTGTTTATTGCATAGTTGCATCTACATTTACATATTATGATGGTCAAGAGGTTAGGAACCTTGTTGTCTCCGTTTCTCTAGATAATAGTGATTTCATAGTGTTAGTCCACTTATTTAAATAGTACATGAATTTAAACAAAATTAATTATTAAAAACTTGAATGATGTAAGTGTATCTTGAAAGATAGTTTAGAATACATAATAAAAATGTAGAATATGGTTAAATATTTTAAAACAACACTAAAAGTATAAGCTCCAGTTAACGAAAAACTCAATATTTTCCGTAGGGGTTAACCTACAAATTTTGAGTTGGAATTTCGAAAAATATGAAATATTGTTTATTGCATAGTTGCATCCTACATTTACATATTATGATGGTCAAGAGGTTAGGAACCCTTGTTGTCTCCGTTTCTCTAGATAATAGTGATTTCATAGTGTTTAGTCCACTTATTTAAATAGTACATGAATTTAACTAAATTAATTCTTAAAAATTGAGTAATGATGTAAGTGTATCTTGAAAGATAGTTTAGAATACATTAATACAAATTTAGAATATGGTTAAATAATTTTAAAACACTTAAAGAGTAACTAAGCTCCCGTTAAGAAAATACTCAATATTTTCGTAGGCGGTTAACCTACAAATTTGCGTGAATTTTCAAAACATCTTAAAATATTGTTTTATTGCAGTAGTTGCCATCCTACATTACATTATTATGATGGTCAGAGAGGTTAGGAACCCTCTGTTTGTCTCCGTTGCTCTAGTAATAGTGATTTCATTGTGTTTAGTCCACTTATTTACAGTCAGTACATGTAATTTAAACTAAATTACTTATTAAAAATTAGAATTGATGTAATGTATCTTGCAAGCATAAGTTTAGAACATTAATAAAAATGTAGAATTTGGTTAAATATTTTAAACAACACTCTATTTAAGAGTATAACGCTCCAGTGTTAACGATAAAACTACATATATTTTCGTAGGGGTTAACCTACAAATTTTGAGTGAAATTTCAAAAAATATGAAAATATTGTTTTATTGCATAGTTGCATCCTACATTTACATATTATGATGGTCAAGAGAGGTTAGGAACCTCTGTTGTCTCCGTTTCTCTAGATAATAGTGATTTCATAGTGTTTAGTCCACTTATTTAAGTAGTACATGAATTTAAACTAAATTAATTGATTAAAAAATTAGAATGATGTAAGTGTATCTTGAAAGATAGTTTAGAATACATTAATAAAAATGTAGAATATGGTTAAATAATTTTAAACAACTCTAAAGAGTATAAGCTCCAGTTAACGAAAAACTCAATATTTTCGTAGGGGTTAACCTACAAATTTTGAGTGAATTTCAAAAAATATGAAAATATTGTTTTATTGCATAGTTGCATCCTACATTTACATATTATGATGGTCAAAGAGGTTAGGAACCTCTGTTGTCTCCGTTTCTCTAGATAATAGTGATTTCATAGTGTTTAGTCCACTTATTTAAGTAGTACATGAATTTAAACTAAATTAATTAGTAAAAATTAGAATTATGTAAGTGTATCTTGAAAGATAGTTTAGAATACATTAATAAAAATGTAGAATATGGTTAAATAATTTTAAAACAACTCTAAAGAGTATAAGCTCCAGTTAACGAAAACTCAATATTTTCGTAGGGGTTAACCTACAAATTTTGAGTGAATTTCAAAAAATATGAAAATATTGTTTTATTGCATAGTTGCATCCTACATTTACATATTATGATGGTCAAAGAGGTTAGGAACCTCTGTTGTCTCCGTTTCTCTAGATAATAGTGATTTCATAGTGTTTAGTCCACTTATTTAAATAGTACATGAATTTAAACTAAATTAATTGAAAAAAATTAGAATTATGTAAGTGTATCTTGAAAGATAGTTTAGAATACATTAATAAAAATTTAGAATATGGTTAAATATTTTAAACAACTCTAAAGAGTATAAGCTTCCAGTTAACGAAAAAACTCAATATTTTCGTAGGGGTTAACCTACAAATTTTGAGTGAATTTCAAAAAATATGAAAATATTGTTTTATTGCATAGTTGCATCCTACATTTACATATTATGATGGTCAAAGAGGTTAGGAACCTCTGTTGTCTCCGTTTCTCTAGATAATAGTGATTTCATAGTGTTTAGTCCACTTATTTAAATAGTACATGAATTTAAACTAAATTAATTGAAAAAAATTAGAATTATGTAAGTGTATCTTGAAAGATAGTTTAGAATACATTAATAAAAATTTAGAATATGGTTAAATAATTTTAAACAACTCTAAAGAGTATAAGCTCCAGTTAACGAAAAACTCAATATTTTCGTAGGGGTTAACCTACAAATTTTGAGTGAATTTCAAAAAATATGAAAATATTGTTTTATTGCATAGTTGCATCCTACATTTACATATTATGATGGTCAGAGAGGTTAGGAACCTCTGTTGTCTCCGTTTCTCTAGATAATAGTGATTTCATAGTGTTTAGTCCACTTATTTAAAGTAGTACATGAATTTAAACTAAATTAATTGTTAAAAATTAGAATGATGTAAGTGTATCTTGAAAGATAGTTTAGAATACATTAATAAAAATGTAGAATATGGTTAAATAATTTTAAACAACTCTAAAGAGTATAAGCTCCAGTTAACGAAAAACTCAATATTTTCGTAGGGGTTAACCTACAAATTTTGAGTGAATTTCAAAAAATATGAAAATATTGTTTTATTGCATAGTTGCATCCTACATTTACATATTATGATGGTCAAAGAGGTTAGGAACCTCTGTTGTCTCCGTTTCTCTAGATAATAGTGATTTCATAGTGTTTAGTCCACTTATTTAAATAGTACATGAATTTAAACTAAATTAATTGAAAAAAATTAGAATTATGTAAGTGTATCTTGAAAGATAGTTTAGAATACATTAATAAAAATTTAGAATATGGTTAAATAATTTTAAACAACTCTAAAGAGTATAAGCTCCAGTTAACGAAAAACTCAATATTTTCGTAGGGGTTAACCTACAAATTTTGAGTGAATTTCAAAAAATATGAAAATATTGTTTTATTGCATAGTTGCATCCTACATTTACATATTATGATGGTCAGAGAGGTTAGGAACCTCTGTTGTCTCCGTTTCTCTAGATAATAGTGATTTCATAGTGTTTAGTCCACTTATTTAAGTAGTACATGAATTTAAACTAAATTAATTATTAAAAATTAGAATGATGTAAGTGTATCTTGAAAGATAGTTTAGAATACATTAATACAAATGTAGAATATGGTTAAATAATTTTAAACAACACTAAAGAGTATAAGCTCCAGTTAACGAAAAACTCAATATTTTCGTAGGGGTTAACCTACAAATTTTGAGTGAATTCAAAAAATATGAAAATATTGTTTTATTGCATAGTTGCATCCTACATTTACATATTATGATGGTCAGAGAGGTTAGGAACCTCTGTTGTCTCCGTTTCTCTAGATAATAGTGATTTCATAGTGTTTAGTCCACTTATTTAAGTAGTACATGAATTTAAACTAAATTAATTGATTAAAAATTAGAATTATGTAAGTGTATCTTGAAAGATAGTTTAGAATACATTAATAAAAATGTAGAATATGGTTAAATATTTTAAAACAACTCTAAAGAGTATAAGCTCCAGTTAACGAAAAACTCAATATTTTCGTAGGGGTTAACCTACAAATTTTGAGTGAATTTCAAAAAATATGAAAATATTGTTTTATTGCATAGTTGCATCCTACATTTACATATTATGATGGTCAGAGAGGTTAGGAACCTCTGTTGTCTCCGTTTCTCTAGATAATAGTGATTTCATAGTGTTTAGTCCACTTATTTAAGTAGTACATGAATTTAAACTAAATTAATTGAAAAAATTAGAATTATGTAAGTGTATCTTGAAAGATAGTTTAGAATACATTAATAAAAATGTAGAATATGGTTAAATATTTTAAAACAACATCTAAAGAGTATAAGCTCCAGTTAACGAAAAACTCAATATTTTCGTAGGGGTTAACCTACAAATTTTGAGTGAATTTCAAAAAATATGAAAATATTGTTTTATTGCATAGTTGCATCCTACATTTACATATTATGATGGTCAAAGAGGTTAGGAACCTCTGTTGTCTCCGTTTCTCTAGATAATAGTGATTTCATAGTGTTTAGTCCACTTATTTAAATAGTACATGAATTTAAACTAAATTAATTATTAAAAATTAGAATGATGTAAGTGTATCTTGAAAGATAGTTTAGAATACATTAATAAAATGTAGAATATGGTTAAATATTTTAAAACAACACTAAAGAGTATAAGCTCCAGTTAACGAAAAACTCAATATTTTCGTAGGGGTTAACCTACAAATTTTGAGTGAATTTCAAAAAATATGAAAATATTGTTTTATTGCATAGTTGCATCCTACATTTACATATTATGATGGTCAAAGAGGTTAGGAACCTCTGTTGTCTCCGTTTCTCTAGATAATAGTGATTTCATAGTGTTTAGTCCACTTATTTAAATAGTACATGAATTTAAACTAAATTAATTGAAAAAAATTAGAATTATGTAAGTGTATCTTGAAAGATAGTTTAGAATACATTAATAAAAATGTAGAATATGGTTAAATATTTTAAAACAACACTAAAGAGTATAAGCTCCAGTTAACGAAAAACTCAATATTTTCGTAGGGGTTAACCTACAAATTTTGAGTGAATTTCAAAAAATATGAAAATATTGTTTTATTGCATAGTTGCATCCTACATTTACATATTATGATGGTCAGAGAGGTTAGGAACCTCTGTTGTCTCCGTTTCTCTAGATAATAGTGATTTCATAGTGTTTAGTCCACTTATTTAAATAGTACATGAATTTAAACTAAATTAATTGAAAAAAATTAGAATTATGTAAGTGTATCTTGAAAGATAGTTTAGAATACATTAATAAAAATTTAGAATATGGTTAAATAATTTTAAACAACTCTAAAGAGTATAAGCTCCAGTTAACGAAAAACTCAATATTTTCGTAGGGGTTAACCTACAAATTTTGAGTGAATTTCAAAAAATATGAAAATATTGTTTTATTGCATAGTTGCATCCTACATTTACATATTATGATGGTCAAGAGAGGTTAGGAACCTCTGTTGTCTCCGTTTCTCTAGATAATAGTGATTTCATAGTGTTTAGTCCACTTATTTAAGTAGTACATGAATTTAAACTAAATTAATTGTTAAAAATTAGAATTATGTAAGTGTATCTTGAAAGATAGTTTAGAATACATTAATAAAAATGTAGAATATGGTTAAATAATTTTAAACAACTCTAAAGAGTATAAGCTCCAGTTAACGAAAAACTCAATATTTTCGTAGGGGTTAACCTACAAATTTTGAGTGAATTTCAAAAAATATGAAAATATTGTTTTATTGCATAGTTGCATCCTACATTTACATATTATGATGGTCAGAGAGGTGAGTAACCTCTGTTGTCTCCGTTTCTCTAGATAATAGTGATTTCATAGTGTTTAGTCCACTTATTTAAGTAGTACATGAATTTAAACTAAATTAATTGTTAAAAATTAGAATTATGTAAGTGTATCTTGAAAGATAGTTTAGAATACATTAATAAAAATTTAGAATATGGTTAAATATTTTAAACAACTCTAAAGAGTATAAGCTCCAGTTAACGAAAAACTCAATATTTTCGTAGGGGTTAACCTACAAATTTTGAGTGAATTTCAAAAAATATGAAAATATTGTTTTATTGCATAGTTGCATCCTACATTTACATATTATGATGGTCAAGAGAGGTTAGGAACCTCTGTTGTCTCCGTTTCTCTAGATAATAGTGATTTCATAGTGTTTAGTCCACTTATTTAAAGTAGTACATGAATTTAAACTAAATTAATTGAAAAAAATTAGAATTATGTAAGTGTATCTTGAAAGATAGTTTAGAATACATTAATAAAAATTTAGAATATGGTTAAATAATTTTAAACAACTCTAAAGAGTATAAGCTCCAGTTAACGAAAAACTCAATATTTTCGTAGGGGTTAACCTACAAATTTTGAGTGAATTTCAAAAAATATGAAAATATTGTTTTATTGCATAGTTGCATCCTACATTTACATATTATGATGGTCAGAGAGGTTAGGAACCTCTGTTGTCTCCGTTTCTCTAGATAATAGTGATTTCATAGTGTTTAGTCCACTTATTTAAGTAGTACATGAATTTAAACTAAATTAATTGTTAAAAATTAGAATTATGTAAGTGTATCTTGAAAGATAGTTTAGAATACATTAATAAAAATTTAGAATATGGTTAAATAATTTTAAACAACTCTAAAGAGTATAAGCTCCAGTTAACGAAAAACTCAATATTTTCGTAGGGGTTAACCTACAAATTTTGAGTGAATTTCAAAAAATATGAAAATATTGTTTTATTGCATAGTTGCATCCTACATTTACATATTATGATGGTCAGAGAGGTTAGGAACCTCTGTTGTCTCCGTTTCTCTAGATAATAGTGATTTCATAGTGTTTAGTCCACTTATTTAAGTAGTACATGAATTTAAACTAAATTAATTGAAAAAATTAGAATTATGTAAGTGTATCTTGAAAGATAGTTTAGAATACATTAATAAAAATTTAGAATATGGTTAAATAATTTTAAACAACTCTAAAGAGTATAAGCTCCAGTTAACGAAAAACTCAATATTTTCGTAGGGGTTAACCTACAAATTTTGAGTGAATTTCAAAAAATATGAAAATATTGTTTTATTGCATAGTTGCATCCTACATTTACATATTATGATGGTCAAAGAGGTTAGGAACCTCTGTTGTCTCCGTTTCTCTAGATAATAGTGATTTCATAGTGTTTAGTCCACTTATTTAAGTAGTACATGAATTTAAACTAAATTAATTGTTAAAAATTAGAATTATGTAAGTGTATCTTGAAAGATAGTTTAGAATACATTAATAAAAATGTAGAATATGGTTAAATAATTTTAAACAACTCTAAAGAGTATAAGCTCCAGTTAACGAAAAACTCAATATTTTCGTAGGGGTTAACCTACAAATTTTGAGTGAATTTCAAAAAATATGAAAATATTTTTTTATTGCATAGTTGCATCCTACATTTACATATTATGATGGTCAGAGAGGTTAGGAACCTCTGTTGTCTCCGTTTCTCTAGATAATAGTGATTTCATAGTGTTTAGTCCACTTATTTAAAGTAGTACATGAATTTAAACTAAATTAATTGATTAAAAATTAGAATTATGTAAGTGTATCTTGAAAGATAGTTTAGAATACATTAATAAAAATTTAGAATATGGTTAAATAATTTTAAAACAACACTAAAGAGTATAAGGTCCAGTTAACGAAAAACTCAATATTTTCGTAGGGGTTAACCTACAAATTTTGAGTGAATTTCAAAAAATATGAAAATATTGTTTTATTGCATAGTTGCATCCTACATTTACATATTATGATGGTAAAGAGGTTAGGAACCTCTGTTGTCTCCGTTTCTCTAGATAATAGTGATTTCATAGTGTTTAGTCCACTTATTTAAATAGTACATGAATTTAAACTAAATTAATTGAAAAAAATTAGAATTATGTAAGTGTATCTTGAAAGATAGTTTAGAATACATTAATAAAAATTTAGAATATGGTTAAATAATTTTAAACAACTCTAAAGAGTATAAGCTCCAGTTAACGAAAAACTCAATATTTTCGTAGGGGTTAACCTACAAATTTTGAGTGAATTTCAAAAAATATGAAAATATTGTTTTATTGCATAGTTGCATCCTACATTTACATATTATGATGGTCAGAGAGGTTAGGAACCTCTGTTGTCTCCGTTTCTCTAGATAATAGTGATTTCATAGTGTTTAGTCCACTTATTTAAGTAGTACATGAATTTAAACTAAATTAATTGATTAAAAATTAGAATGATGTAAGTGTATCTTGAAAGATAGTTTAGAATACATTAATAAAAATGTAGAATATGGTTAAATAATTTTAAAACAACTCTAAAGAGTATAAGCTCCAGTTAACGAAAAACTCAATATTTTCGTAGGGGTTAACCTACAAATTTTGAGTGAATTTCAAAAATATGAAAATATTGTTTTATTGCATAGTTGCATCCTACATTTACATATTATGATGGTCAGAGAGGTGAGTAACCTCTGTTGTCTCCGTTTCTCTAGATAATAGTGATTTCATAGTGTTTAGTCCACTTATTTAAGTAGTACATGAATTTAAACTAAATTAATTGTTAAAAATTAGAATTATGTAAGTGTATCTTGAAAGATAGTTTAGAATACATTAATAAAAATGTAGAATATGGTTAAATAATTTTAAACAACTCTAAAGAGTATAAGCTCCAGTTAACGAAAAACTCAATATTTTCGTAGGGGTTAACCTACAAATTTTGAGTGAATTTCAAAAAATATGAAAATATTTTTTTATTGCATAGTTGCATCCTACATTTACATATTATGATGGTCAAAGAGGTTAGGAACCTCTGTTGTCTCCGTTTCTCTAGATAATAGTGATTTCATAGTGTTTAGTCCACTTATTTAAGTAGTACATGAATTTAAACTAAATTAATTGAAAAAATTGGAATTATGTAAGTGTATCTTGAAAGATAGTTTAGAATACATTAATAAAAATTTAGAATATGGTTAAATAATTTTAAACAACTCTAAAGAGTATAAGCTCCAGTTAACGAAAAACTCAATATTTTCGTAGGGGTTAACCTACAAATTTTGAGTGAATTTCAAAAAATATGAAAATATTGTTTTATTGCATAGTTGCATCCTACATTTACATATTATGATGGTCAGAGAGGTTAGGAACCTCTGTTGTCTCCGTTTCTCTAGATAATAGTGATTTCATAGTGTTTAGTCCACTTATTTAAGTAGTACATGAATTTAAACTAAATTAATTGAAAAAATTAGAATTATGTAAGTGTATCTTGAAAGATAGTTTAGAATACATTAATAAAAATTTAGAATATGGTTAAATAATTTTAAACAACTCTAAAGAGTATAAGCTCCAGTTAACGAAAAACTCAATATTTTCGTAGGGGTTAACCTACAAATTTTGAGTGAATTTCAAAAAATATGAAAATATTGTTTTATTGCATAGTTGCATCCTACATTTACATATTATGATGGTCAGAGAGGTTAGGAACCTCTGTTGTCTCCGTTTCTCTAGATAATAGTGATTTCATAGTGTTTAGTCCACTTATTTAAATAGTACATGAATTTAAACTAAATTAATTGAAAAAAATTAGAATTATGTAAGTGTATCTTGAAAGATAGTTTAGAATACATTAATAAAAATTTAGAATATGGTTAAATAATTTTAAACAACTCTAAAGAGTATAAGCTCCAGTTAACGAAAAACTCAATATTTTCGTAGGGGTTAACCTACAAATTTTGAGTGAATTTCAAAAAATATGAAAATATTGTTTTATTGCATAGTTGCATCCTACATTTACATATTATGATGGTCAAAGAGGTTAGGAACCTCTGTTGTCTCCGTTTCTCTAGATAATAGTGATTTCATAGTGTTTAGTCCACTTATTTAAATAGTACATGAATTTAAACTAAATTAATTTAAAAAATTAGAATTATGTAAGTGTATCTTGAAAGATAGTTTAGAATACATTAATAAAAATTTAGAATATGGTTAAATAATTTTAAACAACTCTAAAGAGTATAAGCTCCAGTTAACGAAAAACTCAATATTTTCGTAGGGGTTAACCTACAAATTTTGAGTGAATTTCAAAAAATATGAAAATATTGTTTTATTGCATAGTTGCATCCTACATTTACATATTATGATGGTCAGAGAGGTTAGGAACCTCTGTTGTCTCCGTTTCTCTAGATAATAGTGATTTCATAGTGTTTAGTCCACTTATTTAAGTAGTACATGAATTTAAACTAAATTAATTGATAAAAAATTAGAATTATGTAAGTGTATCTTGAAAGATAGTTTAGAATACATTAATAAAAATTTAGAATATGGTTAAATAATTTTAAAACAACACTAAAGAGTATAAGGTCCAGTTAACGAAAAACTCAATATTTTCGTAGGGGTTAACCTACAAATTTTGAGTGAATTTCAAAAAATATGAAAATATTGTTTTATTGCATAGTTGCATCCTACATTTACATATTATGATGGTCAAAGAGGTTAGGAACCTCTGTTGTCTCCGTTTCTCTAGATAATAGTGATTTCATAGTGTTTAGTCCACTTATTTAAGTAGTACATGAATTTAAACTAAATTAATTTAAAAAATTAGAATTATGTAAGTGTATCTTGAAAGATAGTTTAGAATACATTAATAAAAATTTAGAATATGGTTAAATAATTTTAAAACAACTCTAAAGAGTATAAGCTCCAGTTAACGAAAAACTCAATATTTTCGTAGGGGTTAACCTACAAATTTTGAGTGAATTTCAAAAAATATGAAAATATTGTTTTATTGCATAGTTGCATCCTACATTTACATATTATGATGGTCAGAGAGGTTAGGAACCTCTGTTGTCTCCGTTTCTCTAGATAATAGTGATTTCATAGTGTTTAGTCCACTTATTTAAGTAGTACATGAATTTAAACTAAATTAATTGATTAAAAATTAGAATTATGTAAGTGTATCTTGAAAGATAGTTTAGAATACATTAATAAAAATGTAGAATATGGTTAAATAATTTTAAAACAACTCTAAAGAGTATAAGCTCCAGTTAACGAAAAACTCAATATTTTCGTAGGGGTAACCTACAAATTTTGAGTGAATTTCAAAAAATATGAAAATATTGTTTTATTGCATAGTTGCATCCTACATTTACATATTATGATGGTCAAGAGGTTAGGAACCTCTGTTGTCTCCGTTTCTCTAGATAATAGTGATTTCATAGTGTTTAGTCCACTTATTTAAATAGTACATGAATTTAAACTAAATTAATTGAAAAAAATTAGAATTATGTAAGTGTATCTTGAAAGATAGTTTAGAATACATTAATAAAAATTTAGAATATGGTTAAATAATTTTAAACAACTCTAAAGAGTATAAGCTCCAGTTAACGAAAAACTCAATATTTTCGTAGGGGTTAACCTACAAATTTTGAGTGAATTTCAAAAAATATGAAAATATTGTTTTATTGCATAGTTGCATCCTACATTTACATATTATGATGGTCAGAGAGGTTAGGAACCTCTGTTGTCTCCGTTTCTCTAGATAATAGTGATTTCATAGTGTTTAGTCCACTTATTTAAATAGTACATGAATTTAAACTAAATTAATTGCTTAAAAATTAGAATTATGTAAGTGTATCTTGAAAGATAGTTTAGAATACATTAATAAAAATTTAGAATATGGTTAAATAATTTTAAACAACTCTAAAGAGTATAAGCTCCAGTTAACGAAAAACTCAATATTTTCGTAGGGGTTAACCTACAAATTTTGAGTGAATTTCAAAAAATATGAAAATATTGTTTTATTGCATAGTTGCATCCTACATTTACATATTATGATGGTCAGAGAGGTTAGGAACCTCTGTTGTCTCCGTTTCTCTAGATAATAGTGATTTCATAGTGTTTAGTCCACTTATTTAAGTAGTACATGAATTTAAACTAAATTAATTTAAAAAATTAGAATTATGTAAGTGTATCTTGAAAGATAGTTTAGAATACATTAATAAAAATTTAGAATATGGTTAAATAATTTTAAACAACTCTAAAGAGTATAAGCTCCAGTTAACGAAAAACTCAATATTTTCGTAGGGGTTAACCTACAAATTTTGAGTGAATTTCAAAAAATATGAAAATATTGTTTTATTGCATAGTTGCATCCTACATTTACATATTATGATGGTCAGAGAGGTTAGGAACCTCTGTTGTCTCCGTTTCTCTAGATAATAGTGATTTCATAGTGTTTAGTCCACTTATTTAAGTAGTACATGAATTTAAACTAAATTAATTGTTAAAAATTAGAATTATGTAAGTGTATCTTGAAAGATAGTTTAGAATACATTAATAAAAATGTAGAATATGGTTAAATAATTTTAAAACAACATCTAAAGAGTATAAGCTCCAGTTAACGAAAAACTCAATATTTTCGTAGGGGTTAACCTACAAATTTTGAGTGAATTTCAAAAAATATGAAAATATTGTTTTATTGCATAGTTGCATCCTACATTTACATATTATGATGGTCAGAGAGGTTAGGAACCTCTGTTGTCTCCGTTTCTCTAGATAATAGTGATTTCATAGTGTTTAGTCCACTTATTTAAATAGTACATGAATTTAAACTAAATTAATTGAAAAAATTAGAATTATGTAAGTGTATCTTGAAAGATAGTTTAGAATACATTAATAAAAATTTAGAATATGGTTAAATAATTTTAAACAACTCTAAAGAGTATAAGCTCCAGTTAACGAAAAACTCAATATTTTCGTAGGGGTTAACCTACAAATTTTGAGTGAATTTCAAAAAATATGAAAATATTGTTTTATTGCATAGTTGCATCCTACATTTACATATTATGATGGTCAAAGAGGTTAGGAACCTCTGTTGTCTCCGTTTCTCTAGATAATAGTGATTTCATAGTGTTTAGTCCACTTATTTAAATAGTACATGAATTTAAACTAAATTAATTGAAAAAAATTAGAATTATGTAAGTGTATCTTGAAAGATAGTTTAGAATACATTAATAAAAATTTAGAATATGGTTAAATAATTTTAAACAACTCTAAAGAGTATAAGCTCCAGTTAACGAAAAACTCAATATTTTCGTAGGGGTTAACCTACAAATTTTGAGTGAATTTCAAAAAATATGAAAATATTGTTTTATTGCATAGTTGCATCCTACATTTACATATTATGATGGTCAGAGAGGTTAGGAACCTCTGTTGTCTCCGTTTCTCTAGATAATAGTGATTTCATAGTGTTTAGTCCACTTATTTAAATAGTACATGAATTTAAACTAAATTAATTGTTAAAAATTAGAATTATGTAAGTGTATCTTGAAAGATAGTTTAGAATACATTAATAAAAATGTAGAATATGGTTAAATAATTTTAAACAACTCTAAAGAGTATAAGCTCCAGTTAACGAAAAACTCAATATTTTCGTAGGGGTTAACCTACAAATTTTGAGTGAATTTCAAAAAATATGAAAATATTGTTTTATTGCATAGTTGCATCCTACATTTACATATTATGATGGTCAGAGAGGTTAGGAACCTCTGTTGTCTCCGTTTCTCTAGATAATAGTGATTTCATAGTGTTTAGTCCACTTATTTAAGTAGTACATGAATTTAAACTAAATTAATTATTAAAAATTAGAATGATGTAAGTGTATCTTGAAAGATAGTTTAGAATACATTAATAAAAATGTAGAATATGGTTAAATAATTTTAAACAACTCTAAAGAGTATAAGCTCCAGTTAACGAAAAACTCAATATTTTCGTAGGGGTTAACCTACAAATTTTGAGTGAATTTCAAAAAATATGAAAATATTGTTTTATTGCATAGTTGCATCCTACATTTACATATTATGATGGTCAGAGAGGTTAGGAACCTCTGTTGTCTCCGTTTCTCTAGATAATAGTGATTTCATAGTGTTTAGTCCACTTATTTAAAGTAGTACATGAATTTAAACTAAATTAATTATTAAAAAATTAGAATTATGTAAGTGTATCTTGAAAGATAGTTTAGAATACATTAATAAAAATTTAGAATATGGTTAAATAATTTTAAAACAACTCTAAAGAGTATAAGCTCCAGTTAACGAAAAACTCAATATTTTCGTAGGGGTTAACCTACAAATTTTGAGTGAATTTCAAAAAATATGAAAATATTGTTTTATTGCATAGTTGCATCCTACATTTACATATTATGATGGTCAGAGAGGTTAGGAACCTCTGTTGTCTCCGTTTCTCTAGATAATAGTGATTTCATAGTGTTTAGTCCACTTATTTAAGTAGTACATGAATTTAAACTAAATTAATTATTAAAAAATTAGAATTATGTAAGTGTATCTTGAAAGATAGTTTAGAATACATTAATAAAAATGTAGAATATGGTTAAATAATTTTAAACAACTCTAAAGAGTATAAGCTCCAGTTAACGAAAAACTCAATATTTTCGTAGGGGTTAACCTACAAATTTTGAGTGAATTTCAAAAAATATGAAAATATTGTTTTATTGCATAGTTGCATCCTACATTTACATATTATGATGGTCAAAGAGGTTAGGAACCTCTGTTGTCTCCGTTTCTCTAGATAATAGTGATTTCATAGTGTTTAGTCCACTTATTTAAGTAGTACATGAATTTAAACTAAATTAATTGATTAAAAATTAGAATTATGTAAGTGTATCTTGAAAGATAGTTTAGAATACATTAATAAAAATTTAGAATATGGTTAAATAATTTTAAACAACTCTAAAGAGTATAAGCTCCAGTTAACGAAAAACTCAATATTTTCGTAGGGGTTAACCTACAAATTTTGAGTGAATTTCAAAAAATATGAAAATATTGTTTTATTGCATAGTTGCATCCTACATTTACATATTATGATGGTCAGAGAGGTTAGGAACCTCTGTTGTCTCCGTTTCTCTAGATAATAGTGATTTCATAGTGTTTAGTCCACTTATTTAAGTAGTACATGAATTTAAACTAAATTAATTGAAAAAAATTAGAATGATGTAAGTGTATCTTGAAAGATAGTTTAGAATACATTAATAAAAATTTAGAATATGGTTAAATAATTTTAAACAACTCTAAAGAGTATAAGCTCCAGTTAACGAAAAACTCAATATTTTCGTAGGGGTTAACCTACAAATTTTGAGTGAATTTCAAAAAATATGAAAATATTGTTTTATTGCATAGTTGCATCCTACATTTACATATTATGATGGTCAAAGAGGTTAGGAACCTCTGTTGTCTCCGTTTCTCTAGATAATAGTGATTTCATAGTGTTTAGTCCACTTATTTAAATAGTACATGAATTTAAACTAAATTAATTGAAAAAATTAGAATTATGTAAGTGTATCTTGAAAGATAGTTTAGAATACATTAATAAAAATTTAGAATATGGTTAAATAATTTTAAACAACTCTAAAGAGTATAAGCTCCAGTTAACGAAAAACTCAATATTTTCGTAGGGGTTAACCTACAAATTTTGAGTGAATTTCAAAAAATATGAAAATATTGTTTTATTGCATAGTTGCATCCTACATTTACATATTATGATGGTCAGAGAGGTTAGGAACCTCTGTTGTCTCCGTTTCTCTAGATAATAGTGATTTCATAGTGTTTAGTCCACTTATTTAAGTAGTACATGAATTTAAACTAAATTAATTATTAAAAATTAGAATGATGTAAGTGTATCTTGAAAGATAGTTTAGAATACATTAATAAAAATGTAGAATATGGTTAAATAATTTTAAACAACTCTAAAGAGTATAAGCTCCAGTTAACGAAAAACTCAATATTTTCGTAGGGGTTAACCTACAAATTTTGAGTGAATTTCAAAAAATATGAAAATATTGTTTTATTGCATAGTTGCATCCTACATTTACATATTATGATGGTCAGAGAGGTTAGGAACCTCTGTTGTCTCCGTTTCTCTAGATAATAGTGATTTCATAGTGTTTAGTCCACTTATTTAAGTAGTACATGAATTTAAACTAAATTAATTGAAAAAAATTAGAATTATGTAAGTGTATCTTGAAAGATAGTTTAGAATACATTAATAAAAATGTAGAATATGGTTAAATATTTTAAAACAACTCTAAAGAGTATAAGCTCCAGTTAACGAAAAACTCAATATTTTCGTAGGGGTTAACCTACAAATTTTGAGTGAATTTCAAAAAATATGAAAATATTGTTTTATTGCATAGTTGCATCCTACATTTACATATTATGATGGTCAAAGAGGTTAGGAACCTCTGTTGTCTCCGTTTCTCTAGATAATAGTGATTTCATAGTGTTTAGTCCACTTATTTAAATAGTACATGAATTTAAACTAAATTAATTGAAAAAATTAGAATTATGTAAGTGTATCTTGAAAGATAGTTTAGAATACATTAATAAAAATTTAGAATATGGTTAAATAATTTTAAACAACTCTAAAGAGTATAAGCTCCAGTTAACGAAAAACTCAATATTTTCGTAGGGGTTAACCTACAAATTTTGAGTGAATTTCAAAAAATATGAAAATATTGTTTTATTGCATAGTTGCATCCTACATTTACATATTATGATGGTCAGAGAGGTTAGGAACCTCTGTTGTCTCCGTTTCTCTAGATAATAGTGATTTCATAGTGTTTAGTCCACTTATTTAAGTAGTACATGAATTTAAACTAAATTAATTATTAAAAATTAGAATGATGTAAGTGTATCTTGAAAGATAGTTTAGAATACATTAATAAAAATGTAGAATATGGTTAAATAATTTTAAACAACTCTAAAGAGTATAAGCTCCAGTTAACGAAAAACTCAATATTTTCGTAGGGGTTAACCTACAAATTTTGAGTGAATTTCAAAAAATATGAAAATATTGTTTTATTGAATAGTTGCATCCTACATTTACATATTATGATGGTCAAAGAGGTTAGGAACCTCTGTTGTCTCCGTTTCTCTAGATAATAGTGATTTCATAGTGTTTAGTCCACTTATTTAAATAGTACATGAATTTAAACTAAATTAATTGAAAAAAATTAGAATTATGTAAGTGTATCTTGAAAGATAGTTTAGAATACATTAATAAAAATTTAGAATATGGTTAAATAATTTTAAACAACTCTAAAGAGTATAAGCTCCAGTTAACGAAAAACTCAATATTTTCGTAGGGGTTAACCTACAAATTTTGAGTGAATTTCAAAAAATATGAAAATATTGTTTTATTGCATAGTTGCATCCTACATTTACATATTATGATGGTCAAGAGGTTAGGAACCTCTGTTGTCTCCGTTTCTCTAGATAATAGTGATTTCATAGTGTTTAGTCCACTTATTTAAGTAGTACATGAATTTAAACTAAATTAATTATAAAAAATTAGAATTATGTAAGTGTATCTTGAAAGATAGTTTAGAATACATTAATAAAAATTTAGAATATGGTTAAATAATTTTAAACAACTACTAAAGAGTATAAGCTCCAGTTAACGAAAAACTCAATATTTTCGTAGGGGTTAACCTACAAATTTTGAGTGAATTTCAAAAAATATGAAAATATTGTTTTATTGCATAGTTGCATCCTACATTTACATATTATGATGGTCAAAGAGGTTAGGAACCTCTGTTGTCTCCGTTTCTCTAGATAATAGTGATTTCATAGTGTTTAGTCCACTTATTTAAGTAGTACATGAATTTAAACTAAATTAATTGTTAAAAATTAGAATTATGTAAGTGTATCTTGAAAGATAGTTTAGAATACATTAATAAAAATTTAGAATATGGTTAAATAATTTTAAACAACTCTAAAGAGTATAAGCTCCAGTTAACGAAAAACTCAATATTTTCGTAGGGGTTAACCTACAAATTTTGAGTGAATTTCAAAAAATATGAAAATATTGTTTTATTGCATAGTTGCATCCTACATTTACATATTATGATGGTCAAAGAGGTTAGGAACCTCTGTTGTCTCCGTTTCTCTAGATAATAGTGATTTCATAGTGTTTAGTCCACTTATTTAAATAGTACATGAATTTAAACTAAATTAATTGAAAAAATTAGAATTATGTAAGTGTATCTTGAAAGATAGTTTAGAATACATTAATAAAAATTTAGAATATGGTTAAATAATTTTAAACAACTCTAAAGAGTATAAGCTCCAGTTAACGAAAAACTCAATATTTTCGTAGGGGTTAACCTACAAATTTTGAGTGAATTTCAAAAAATATGAAAATATTGTTTTATTGCATAGTTGCATCCTACATTTACATATTATGATGGTCAGAGAGGTTAGGAACCTCTGTTGTCTCCGTTTCTCTAGATAATAGTGATTTCATAGTGTTTAGTCCACTTATTTAAGTAGTACATGAATTTAAACTAAATTAATTGATTAAAAATTAGAATTATGTAAGTGTATCTTGAAAGATAGTTTAGAATACATTAATAAAAATGTAGAATATGGTTAAATAATTTTAAAACAACTCTAAAGAGTATAAGCTCCAGTTAACGAAAAACTCAATATTTTCGTAGGGGTTAACCTACAAATTTTGAGTGAATTTCAAAAAATATGAAAATATTGTTTTATTGCATAGTTGCATCCTACATTTACATATTATGATGGTCAAAGAGGTTAGGAACCTCTGTTGTCTCCGTTTCTCTAGATAATAGTGATTTCATAGTGTTTAGTCCACTTATTTAAGTAGTACATGAATTTAAACTAAATTAATTATTAAAAATTAGAATGATGTAAGTGTATCTTGAAAGATAGTTTAGAATACATTAATAAAAATGTAGAATATGGTTAAATAATTTTAAACAACATCTAAAGAGTATAAGCTCCAGTTAACGAAAAACTCAATATTTTCGTAGGGGTTAACCTACAAATTTTGAGTGAATTTCAAAAAATATGAAAATATTGTTTTATTGCATAGTTGCATCCTACATTTACATATTATGATGGTCAAAGAGGTTAGGAACCTCTGTTGTCTCCGTTTCTCTAGATAATAGTGATTTCATAGTGTTTAGTCCACTTATTTAAATAGTACATGAATTTAAACTAAATTAATTGAAAAAATTAGAATTATGTAAGTGTATCTTGAAAGATAGTTTAGAATACATTAATAAAAATTTAGAATATGGTTAAATAATTTTAAAACAACACTAAAGAGTATAAGCTCCAGTTAACGAAAAACTCAATATTTTCGTAGGGGTTAACCTACAAATTTTGAGTGAATTTCAAAAAATATGAAAATATTGTTTTATTGCATAGTTGCATCCTACATTTACATATTATGATGGTCAAAGAGGTTAGGAACCTCTGTTGTCTCCGTTTCTCTAGATAATAGTGATTTCATAGTGTTTAGTCCACTTATTTAAGTAGTACATGAATTTAAACTAAATTAATTATTAAAAATTAGAATGATGTAAGTGTATCTTGAAAGATAGTTTAGAATACATTAATAAAAATGTAGAATATGGTTAAATATTTTTAAACAACACTAAAGAGTATAAGCTCCAGTTAACGAAAAACTCAATATTTTCGTAGGGGTTAACCTACAAATTTTGAGTGAATTTCAAAAAATATGAAAATATTGTTTTATTGCATAGTTGCATCCTACATTTACATATTATGATGGTCAGAGAGGTTAGGAACCTCTGTTGTCTCCGTTTCTCTAGATAATAGTGATTTCATAGTGTTTAGTCCACTTATTTAAATAGTACATGAATTTAAACTAAATTAATTGAAAAAATTAGAATTATGTAAGTGTATCTTGAAAGATAGTTTAGAATACATTAATAAAAATTTAGAATATGGTTAAATAATTTTAAACAACTCTAAAGAGTATAAGCTCCAGTTAACGAAAAACTCAATATTTTCGTAGGGGTTAACCTACAAATTTTGAGTGAATTTCAAAAAATATGAAAATATTGTTTTATTGCATAGTTGCATCCTACATTTACATATTATGATGGTCAAAGAGGTTAGGAACCTCTGTTGTCTCCGTTTCTCTAGATAATAGTGATTTCATAGTGTTTAGTCCACTTATTTAATAGTACATGAATTTAAACTAAATTAATTGAAAAAATTAGAATTATGTAAGTGTATCTTGAAAGATAGTTTAGAATACATTAATAAAAATTTAGAATATGGTTTAAATAATTTTAAACAACTCTAAAGAGTATAAGCTCCAGTTAACGAAAACTCAATATTTTCGTAGGGGTTAACCTACAAATTTTGAGTGAATTTCAAAAAATATGAAAATATTGTTTTATTGCATAGTTGCATCCTACATTTACATATTATGATGGTCAGAGAGGTTAGGAACCTCTGTTGTCTCCGTTTCTCTAGATAATAGTGATTTCATAGTGTTTAGTCCACTTATTTAAGTAGTACATGAATTTAAACTAAATTAATTGTTAAAAATTAGAATTATGTAAGTGTATCTTGAAAGATAGTTTAGAATACATTAATAAAAATGTAGAATATGGTTAAATAATTTTAAACAACTCTAAAGAGTATAAGCTCCAGTTAACGAAAAACTCAATATTTTCGTAGGGGTTAACCTACAAATTTTGAGTGAATTTCAAAAAATATGAAAATATTTTTTTATTGCATAGTTGCATCCTACATTTACATATTATGATGGTCAGAGAGGTTAGGAACCTCTGTTGTCTCCGTTTCTCTAGATAATAGTGATTTCATAGTGTTTAGTCAACTTATTTAAATAGGACTGAATTTTAAAACTAAATTAATTGAAATAAATTAGAATTATGTAAGTGTATCTTGAAAGATAGTTTAGAATACATTAATAAAATTTAGAATATGGTTAAATAATTTTAAACAACTTAAAGAGTATAAGCTCCAGTTCACGAAAAACTCCATATTTTCGTCGGGGTTAACCTACAAATTTTGATGGGAATTTCAAAAAAATATGAAAATATTTGTTTTATTGCATAGTTGCATCTACCATTTACATATTATGATGGTCAAAGAGGTTAGGAACCTCTGTTGTCTCCTGTGTCTCTAGATTAATAGTTGATTTCATAGTGTTTCGTCCACTTATTTAAGTAGTACATGAATTTCAACTAAATTAATTGAAAAAATTGAATTATGTAAGTGTATCTGAAAGATAGTTTAGAATACCTTAAGTATAAAATTTAGAATATGGTTAAATAATTTTAAACAACTCTAAAGAGTATAAGCTCCAGTTAACGAAAAACTCAATATTTTCGTAGGGGTTAACCTACAAATTTTGAGTGAATTTCAAAAAATATGAAAATATTGTTTTATTGCATAGTTGCACCTACATTTACATATTATGATGGTCAAAGAGGTTAGGAACCTCTGTTGTCTCCGTTTCTCTAGATAATAGTGATTCATATTAACTGGAGCTTAACTTTTTAGTGTTGTTTTAAAAATATTAACCATTCTACATTTTGTTAAGTATTCTAAACTACTTTCAAGATACACTTACATCATTCTAATTTTAATAATTAATTTAGTTTAAATTCATGTACTACTTAAATAAGTGGACTAAACACAATGA
>JAATWR010000039.1:21398-41422 GCA_018703725.1 Brassica juncea
TTAGGAACCTCTGTTGTCTCCGTTTCTCTAGATAATAGTGATTTCATAGTGTTTAGTCCACTTATTTAAATAGTACATGAATTTAAACTAAATTAATTATTAAAAATTAGAATGATGTAAGTGTATCTTGAAAGATAGTTTAGAATACATTAAAAAAATTAGAATATGGTTAAATATTTTAAACACACTAAAGAGTATAAGCTCCAGTTAACGAAAAACTCAATATTTTCGTAGGGGTTAACCTACAAATTTTGAGTGAATTTCAAAAAATATGAAAATATTGTTTTATTGCATAGTTGCATCTAACATTTACATATTATGATGGTCAAAGAGGTTAGGAACCTCTTGTCTCCGTTTCTCTAGATAATAGTGATTTCATAGTGTTTAGTCCACTTATTTAATAGTACATGAATTTAAACTAAATTAATTAAAAAATTAGAATTATGTAAGTGTATCTTGAAAGATAGTTTAGAATACATTAATAAAAATTTAGAATATGGTTAAATAATTTTAAACAACTCTAAAGAGTATAAGCTCCAGTTAACGAAAAACTCAATATTTTCGTAGGGGTTAACCTACAAATTTTGAGTGAATTTCAAAAAATATGAAAATATTGTTTTATTGCATAGTTGCATCCTACATTTACATATTATGATGGTCAAGAGGTTAGGAACCTCTGTTGTCTCCGTTTCTCTAAATAGTGATTTCATAGTGTTTAGTCCACTTATTTAAGTAGTACATGAATTTAAACTAAATTAATTATTAAAAATTAGAATGATGTAAGTGTATCTTGAAAGATAGTTTAGAATACATTAAAAAAATGTAGAATATGGTTAAATATTTTAAACAACACTAAAAGTATAAGCTCCAGTTAACGAAAACTCAATATTTTCGTAGGGTTAACCTACAAATTTTGAGTGAATTTCAAAAAATATGAAAATATTGTTTTATTGCATAGTTGCATCTAACATTTACATATTATGATGGTCAAAGAGGTTAGGAACCTCTGTTGTCTCTGTTTCTCTAGATAATAGTGATTTCATAGTGTTTAGTCCACTTATTTAAATAGTACATGAATTTAAACTAAATTAATTAAAAATTAGAATTATGTAAGTGTATCTTGAAAGATAGTTTAGAATACATTAATAAAAATTAGAATATGGTTAAATAATTTTAAACAACTCTAAAGAGTATAAGCTCCAGTTAACGAAAAACTCAATTTTCGTAGGGGTAACCTACAAATTTTGAGTGAATTTCAAAAAATATGAAAATATTGTTTTATTGCATAGTTGCATCCTACTTTACATATTATGATGGTCAAAGAGGTTAGGAACCTCTGTTGTCTCCGTTTCTCTAGATAATAGTGATTTCATAGTGTTTAGTCCACTTATTAATAGTACATGAATTTAAACTAAATTAATTAAAAAATTAGAATATGTAAGTGTATCTTGAAAGATAGTTTAGAATACATTAAAAAAATGTAGAATATGGTTAAATAATTTTAAACAACTCTAAAGAGTATAAGTTCCAGTTAACGAAAAACTCAATATTTTCGTAGGGGTTAACCTACAAATTTTGAGTGAATTTCAAAAAATATGAAAATATTGTTTTATTGCATAGTTGCATCCTACATTTACATATTATGATGGTCAGAGAGGTTAGGAACCTCTGTTGTCTCCGTTTCTCTAGATAATAGTGATTTCATTGTGTTTAGTCCACTTATTTAAGTAGTACATGAATTTAAACTAAATTAATTATTAAAAATTAGAATGATGTAAGTGTATCTTGAAAGATAGTTTAGAATACATTAACAAAAATGTAGAATATGGTTAAATATTTTAAAACAACTAAAGAGTATAAGCTCCAGTTAACGAAAACTCAATATTTTCGGGTTAACCTACAAATTTTGAGTGAATTCAAAAAATATGAAAATATTGTTTTATTGCATAGTTGCATCATTTTGCGGATCCTAACCTCTCTGACCATCATATATGTACAAATGTTAGAGCAAAAAACTAGATAAAACAATATTTTCATATTTTTTGAGAATTCACTCACAAAATGTGTAGGTTAACCCCTACGAAAAATATTGAGTATTTAGTTAATGGACTTAGATCTTAGAGTGTTTTAAATATTTATACCATATTTTAAATTTGTATTAATGTTTCTAAAACTTCTTTCAAGATCACTAACATATTCTTAATTTTTACAAGTTAATTTAGTTTAACAATTCTGTATCATTAAATAAGTGGACATAAACCTACTATGAAATCACTTACTAGAGAGAAACAGGGAGACAACGAGGTCACTACATCTCTATGACCATCCATTTAATATGTAACATGTGGAGCAACTATGCAATAAAAACAATTATTATATTTTTTTGAAATTAAACTCAAAATTTGTAGGTTTAAACCCCTACGAAAATATTGAGTTTTGTTAACTGAGCTTATACTCTTTAAGTGTGTTTAAAATATTTACCATATTCTTAATTTTTGATTAATGTATTCTAAAAAATCTTTCAAGATACATTAACATCATTCAAATTTTATATTCCATATTAGTTTAAATCAGTTACTACTTTAAAATAAGTGGGACTAACAAATGACTATGAATCATATGTTACTAGAGAAACAGGAGACAACAGAGGTTCAAGAACCTCATTGACCATTCAAAGTAAGTAAATGTAGGATGCAACCTATGGCAACTAAAACAATATTTTCATTTTTTGAATTCACATCAAAATTGTGTAGGTTAATCCCCTACGAAAAATATTGAGTTTTTTTGTAACATGGAGCTTAACTCTTCGTTAGTGTGTTTTAAAATTATTTAACCATATTCTAACATTTTTATTAATGTATCTTAAACTATCTTTCAAGATAACACTATCCATAATTCAAAGTTTTTTTCAATAGATAGTTTAAATTATGTACTATTTAAATAAGTGGATAAACACTATGAAATCACTATTATATAGAGAAACGGAGACAACAAGGTCCTAACCTCTTGCCATCTATATGTAAAATGTAGGATCTTGACATGCAACTATCATTAAAACAATATTTTCATATTTTTTTGAATTCACTCAAAATTTGTAGGTTAACCCCTACGGACAATATTGAGTTTTCGTTAACTGGATTACTACTCTATGTTGTTTAAAATTTTAACCATATTCTAAATTTTATTAAATGTATTCTAAATAATTTGCAAGATACATTTACATACATTCTAATTTTTAAAATTCAATTTAGTTTAAAATCATTGTACTACTTTAAATAAGTGGAATAAACACATGAATCACTATTATCTAGAGAAGAACGAGACACAGACGGTTCCGTAACCTCTTCTTGACATCATCATATGTAAATGTAGGATGCAACTATGCCAATAAAAATATTTCATATTTTTGAAATTCACTAAAATTTGTAGGTAACCCTACGAAAATATTGGTTTTCGTTAACTGGAGCTTATATCTTTAGAGTTTGTTTAAATTATTTAACCATATTCTACATTTGTTATTAATGATTCTAAACTATCTTTCAAGATACACTACATAAATTCTAATTTTAAATTAATTAGTTTAAATTCATTGTACTACTTAATAAGTGGACTAACACTATGAAATACACTATTATCTAGAGAAAAACGGAGACATACAGACGGTCTAATACCTCTTCTGACCATCATAATATGTAATGTAGGATGCAACTATTGCAATAAAACAATATTCATATTTTTTGAAAATTCACTCAAAATTTGTAGGTTAAACCCATACGAAAATATGAGTTTTTCGTTAACGGTATGCTTATACTCATTAAGTGTGTTTTAAAATGATGAACCATAGTTAATTTTTGATATTAAGTATTCTAAACTATTGCTTTCAAGACAGTACATCAATTCTAATTTTATCAATTAATTTTAGTTTAATTCATTGTACTTCTTTAAATAAGTGGGACTCAAACACTATGAAATCACTATATCATGAGAAAACGGAGACAACACAGGGGTTCTAACCTCTTACCATCAAATATGTAAAGTAGGATGGCAACCTATGCAATAAAAACAATTATTTTCAATTTTTTTTGAAATTCACTCAAAATTTTGTAGGTTAACACCTGAGTCAAATTATGAGTTCTAACTTAGAGCTTATTTTTAGAGGTAAAGTATTTAACCATATTCTAAATTTTTATTAATGTATTCTCTAAATCTATCTTTCAGAATACACTACATAATTCTAATTTTTACAATTAATTTAGTTTAATATTCAATGTACTATTAAAATAAGTGGACTAAACCTCGAGTGAAATCATATTATCTAGGAACGGAAGACAACAGAGGTTCACTAAATCTCTTGACACATATAAAAAAAAAAATATGTAAAGTTTTAGGATTCTGCCAACATGCAAATAAAACAATATTTTCTATTTTTGTGAAAATTCCACTAAAATTTTGTTAGGTTAACCCCTACCGAAAATTTGAGTATTTTCGTTAACTGGAGCTTATACTCCTTAGAGTGTTTAAAATTATTTAACCATATTTTAAATTTTTATTAATGTCATTGCTAAACACGTCTTCAAGATACCTTAACATAATTCTAATTTTTTAATATAATTTTGTTTTAATTCATGCATTTAAATTAAGGACTAAACACTCTGGAAATCACTATTATATAGAGAAAACGGAGCAACAGAGTTCCTAACCTCTTTGACCATAATATGTAAATGTGTAGGATTGCAACTATGCAATAAAAAATATTTTCATTTTTTGAAATTCACTCAAAATTTGTAGGTTAAACCCCCTACGAAAATATTGAGTTTTTTGGTTAACATGGACTTATGACTCTTTAGGAGGTGTTTAAAATTTATTCTAACGCATATTCTAAATTTTATATTTGTATTCTAAATGATCGATCTTCAAGATACACTTACATAATTATAATGGTGTAACAATTAATTTGTTTTTAGAATTCAGTTCTATTAAATAAGTGGACCATAAACACTATGAAATCACTATATCTAGAGGAAAATGGAAGACAAAGAGGTTACTAACCTCTGCTTGACCATCATAATATGTAAATGTAGGATGAAACAATATGCAATAAACAACTATTTTCTATTTTTTGAAAATTCACTCAAAATTGTGTAGGTTAACCCTACAGAAAATATGTGAGTTTTTCGTTAAGTGGAGCTTATACTCTTAGGTTGTTTAACTTAATGTTAACCAGTATTCTAATTTATTAATGTATTTAAACTATTCTTTCAAGATTACACTCCTAAATTCTAATTTTTTTCAATTAATTTAGTTGTAAATTCTGTACTGATCTTAAAATAAGTGGACTAAACTATGAGAAACACTAGTATCTAGAGAACAAGGTAGACAACGAGGTTCCTAACCTCTTTGACCATCAAATGTAAATGTAGGAGACTGAGCAATAAAACTAATAGTTTCTCATTTTTGAAATTCACTCAAATTTGTAGGTTAACCCCTACGAAATATATGAGTATTTTCGTAGTTAACTGGAGGACTATACTCTTTAGTTAGTTGTTTTAAAATATTTAAACATATTCTAAATTTTTATTAATGTTCTAACTACTTTCAAGGATACACTTACTAATTCCTAGTTTTTATCAATTAATTTAGTTGTAAATTATGTATATTTTAAATAAGTGGACTAAACACTATGTGAAATCACTATATCATAGAGAAACGAGAACAGAGACACCCAAAGGTTCCTAACCTTTTGACCATCAAATTGTAATGTTAAGGATTGCAACTATGCAAAATAACCAATATTTCATATTTTTTGGAATTTCACTCAAAATTTTGTTAGGTGTTAACCATACGAAAACTAGTCGAGTTGTTCGTTAACTGGAAGCTATACCTCATTATATGGTGTGTTTTAAAAATTTAACATATTCTACAGTTTGTTAATGTATTCTAAACATCTTCAAGATACACTTTAATCATTCTATTTTTAATAATTAATTTTAGTTGTTTAAAGTCATGTACTATTAAATAAGTGGACTGAAACACAATGGAATCACTATCTTATTAGAGAATTACGGAGAGACAACAGAGGTTCCTAACTCTTCTGACCACATAATATGTAAAGTCTACGCGATTGGCAAATTATGCAATAAAAACAATATTTCTATATTTTTTGAATTTCACTCAAAATTGTAGGTACAACCCTTCGAAAAATATGAGTTTTTCCGGGTTAACTGGAAGCTTTATACTTTGTTGTGTGGTTTTACAAATATTGATAACCAAATTCACATTGTTGATAATGTATCTAAACTATCTTTAAGATACATTTACACATTCTAATTTTAAATACTTCATTTAGTTTTTAATTCAAGTACTCTTAAATAAGTGGATCTCTAAACACAAGTAAATCACCTTATTTATCAGTAGAAGAAACGGAGGCAACAGAGGTCCTAACTCTCGACCATCATTAATATGTAATGTAATGTAGAGATGCATATGCAACTCATTCATTAAAACAATATATTTTTAATTTTTTTGAATTCCTCCAAAATTTTGTAGCGTAACGCTACGAAAATATGACGTGTCGTTGTTAACTGGAGGTATACTCTTCAGGTTGTTGTAAAATTATTTTAACCATATTCTATCTTTTATAATGTATTCTAAATACTATCTCACGCAAGATACACTTACATAACTTTATTTTTTTAATTAATTAGTTAATTCATGCTGTACTATTGAAATAAGTGGGACTAAACCACTATGAAATCGACTATTCTCTAGAGAAAGGAGACAAAGAGGTTCCTACCTCTTTGGACCATCATAATTGTTAAAGGTAGGATGCAAACTATGCCAAACCCACAATATTTTTATATTTTGAAATTCACTCAAAATTTGTAGGTTTAACCCCACCCTACGAAAATATGAGTTTATTACTGAGCTCTATATTGAGTATAGTTTGGTTTTAAAATTATTAATACCTATTTAAACATTTTTATTAATTGATTCTTAAACTCATCTTTCAAGATACACTTAAATTATTATAGTTTTTAAAATAATTTAGTTTAATTCATCGTTACTACTTAATAAGGGACTAAACACTGAATGATCAATCACTATTATTAAGACGGAGGAGACAACAAGGTTCACCAACCTTATTGACCATCATAATATGTTAAATGTAGGATCCCTGCAACTATGCAATAAAGAATAATATTCATATTTTTTGACAAATTCACTCAAAATTTGTTTTAGGTTAAACATACCCTACGAAATATTGAGTTTTTCGTTAACTGGAGTTTAGCTTACTCTTTAGTGTTGTTTTACAAAATATTAACACATAATTCTACCATTTTCTTAATGTATTTCTTATAACATATCTTTCAAGATACACTTTAACATCATTCTAATTTATTAATAATTAATTTAGTTTAAATCATATGTTAATGTGCACTATGAACATCAATTTATAGAGGAACGGGACAAGAGTTAACCTCTGACCACATAATATTTAAAGGAGATCTAGCGCTCTCAACCTCTTGCACATAACAATAACTCGATTCTTTGGTTTCTCAAAATTGTAGGTAATTCGACAACTATGGTTCGAGTATTTAAAAGGGTTTTAAATATTACAATTTTCTGACTTTTTGTTAATATCTAACTATTTTAGAACACTTCCTACAAATTTTAATTGAGTATTGTTGTAATCTGGGTATACTTATCCTTGGGCAGCTCCCAATACCCCATACCTTACACAACACCCTCTAACCACTGTACCCTACCCCACCATTCTACACACACTCCTTCACACCGTCAACCCTTACACCCCTCCATCATCCCCCCCCCTAGACAATTATCCCTCACCCCCGACCCCCAACCTCCACTCACCCTCCCTGCATAATAAGGACCTCACTTGATCTAATGATATAGCACGACCGGCACGCCGCGTTACACCTCCTTGCCCTACACCTCCTAGACCATCAGTATTCCCACCACACTTGGTCAGGCACCCTTGCCCATATGCAATAAATATATTTTCCACCCCTCTTTCTTACCTCACCAAATTTGTAAACCCACGAAATTTCATCTTTTTGCCTTCCACCAAAGCTAGTCCCAGACTCCACCCCCCCTTACCCAGCAAATCATCATGCTTTTACGGTCTGCCGTTATTCGCTTTTTATTAACATCCATGTCTCTACTTTTTGTAATCGTATTCTGAATCCCTACTTTTCCCAGCTCACAATTAATCATTCTCCTTTCCTCCCACAATTCCTGAATCCTCTCCCCCTCTAAATCATTGTCTACCTGAAAACACGCCCTTGCCTAAACATTCTTGAAAAACAAATATACCCACGCCAGGGAAACACGAGACATACTAGGGTTCCTAACTCTTGAACACACCCATCAGATATCCGATTAAATGTAGAGCAACTATGCAATAAACTAATATTTTCATTTTTTTGCTTCATTCTCACTCAATTTTGTGGGTAACCACCTACCGCCAAACAATTTGAGTTTTCGTTAACTGGAGCTTATTACTTTTTAGAGTGTTTATAAATTCCCTATTTTAACCATATTCTAATATTTTGATTAATGTATTCTAAAACATCATTTTCAAGATCAATATACATAATTCTAATTTTTTCAATGAATTTAGGTTATAATCAATGATTTTAAAATAAATGGAATAAAAACATCGATGAAATACCATATCTAGAAGAAACGGAGAAGAACCAGAAGGTTCCCTAACCTCTGCCTCAATAATATGTAAATGTAGGATGCAACGTACATAAAACAAACACCACCCATTTTCATGATTTTTTTGAATTACACTCAAACATTTGTAGGTTAACCCCTACGAAGAATTGAGTTTTGTTTAACTGGAGCTTGATGACTCTTTGTGTTGTTTAAACAAACACTTTTAACCATTATTTACATTTTTTTTTGTTATGTAGGTATCTAAAATATCGTTCCAGATACACTAGACATCATGTCTAATTTTTATTAATTAATTTAGTTTAAATTCATTGTACTATTAAATAAGTGGAACCTAAACACACTGTGAATCACTATTTTCTAGAGCAACGGAGGCAAAAGAGGTTTCTAACCCTTCTGACCATATAATATAGGTAAATGTAGGATGCAACACTATGCAAATAAACAAATATTTCCATTATTTTGAATTCACTCAAAATTGAGGTTAGGTTAATACCCCTACGAAATATTGAGTTTTTTTTTTTAATAGGCGTATATTCTTTAGTCGCCTTGGCGTTATAGAAACTATTAACCTATAGTCCTACATGAAAACAAAATGATTACTAAAAATATCTTTCAAGTAACACTTACCCATATCTATTTTTAACACTTAATTTAGTTATAAATCATGTACTTTACTTAAATAAGTGGACTAAACACATGAAATCACTATTATCTGGAGAACAGAACACGGAGACAACAGAGGTTCCTAACCTCTCTGTACCAGTCATTAATATGTAAAGTAGGATTGCACTATGCAATATTAAAACAATATTTTCATATTTTGAAATTCACTCAAAAATTTGTAGGTTAACCCCTACGAAAATATTGAGTTTTTCGTTAACTGAGAATGAGCTTATACTCTTAGAGTTGTTGTAAAATTTATTTAACCCGCATTATTTAAATTTTTACTTAAGTATTACTCAACTATCTTTCAGCGAACACCTTACACAATATGTCTAATTTTTTCTTCATATTATTAATTTAGGTTTAAATTACAGTACTATTAATAAGTGGACTAAACATTATGAAATCATATATCTAGAGAACGGAACGGGTACAGCGGTTCCTAACCCTTCTATTGACCATATAATATGTAAATGTAGGATGCAAACTATCAATTACAATATTTTCATATTTTTGGAATTACATCAAATTGTAGGTTAACCCTACGAAAATATGAGTTTTTCGTTAATGGATGCTTTATTACTCTTTAGTTGTTGTTTACAATCTTTAACCATATAAGATTTTACACTTTTTTATGTAATGTATTCTAATCTATCTGTTCAAATACACGTACATATTCTAATTTTATCATTAATTATTACTGTAAATTCATTGCTACAATTGTAACATAAATGGGACGCTAAACACTATTGAAATCACTATTACTCTAGAGACAACGCGGAGACAACCGAGGTTCCTCAACCTCTCTGGACCATCATGAATATGTAAATGTGAGCGAAATTCATGAAATCATGCATATATTTTAGTTTAAAACGAATATTTCGAGGTTTTTTGAATTCACTCAAATTGAGTTAAAATGGCAAGCTGTATATCGTTAGGGTTCGTTAAATTCATTTTTAACCAATATTTTAAAGCATGTTATTTATGAAGGTATTCCTTAACTGATCTTTCCCAAGTACATTACATCATTCTAAATTTTTTTAATTTAATTTAGTTTACTTCATTCATATTTCAATAGTCTGGACTAAACATAATGGACAAAACATGAAATCATATTAGCTTAGAGAAACGGAGACAACACGAGGTTCCTAAACTCCTTTGACCATCATAATATGTAAATGTAGGATGCCAAACTATGCCAATAATTAAAAAATATTTTTCATATTTTTTGAAATTACTTCAAAATGTTGTACGTTAACCCGACAAAATATTGGTTTTCGTTCATTGGAGAGAATCCTCTTTAGATGTTGTTTAAAATTATTTTAACCATTTTTTCATTTGTATTAATTTAGTTCTAAATATCTTTCAAGTCAACTTACATAATTCTATTTTTTTAAATTAATTTGAGTTTAAATTCATGTACTTATTAAACTAAGTGGGACCACTACCTAAACCACTATGAATGCATATTATCTAGAGAAACGAGGGACAACAGAGGTTCCTAACCTCTTTGCCATCATAATATTGTAAATGTAGATATGCAACTATTCAATATAACAATATTTTCATATTTTTTTGAAATCAACTCAAAATTTGTTAGGTTCAACCCTACGAAAATATTGGAGTTTTTGTTAACGGAGCTTATTACTCTTTAGAGTTTGTTTAAAATTATTGAACCATATTCTAATTTTATTAATTGTATTCTAAACTATCTTTCAAGTATACACTTACATAATTCTATTTTTTTCAATTAATTTAGTTAAAATTCATGTAACTATTTAAATAAAGGAGAATACCACTATGAAATCCCTTATTAGGAAAGAAACGGAGACAACAGAGGTTCCTAACCCTCTATGACCATGATAATATGTGAAAATGTGGAGTTGCAAATATCAATAAAACAAATTTTTCATGATTTTTTGAAATTCACTCAAATTTTGTAGGTAACCCCCTACGAAAAATATGAGTTTTTCGTTAAACTGGACTTACTCTTTAGTGTTTGTTAAAATTATTAAACCATATCTTCATTTTATTAATTTAGCTTCTAAAAATATCGTTCAAGTTCCAACTTACCATAATGTCTAATGTTTTACAATTAACTTTAGTTAGAAATCTATGTACTATTTAATAAGTGGACTAAACACTATGAAATCACTATTATCAGAGAACAGGAGACAACAGAGGTTCTCTACCTCTTGACCATATAATATGTAAGTGTAGGCAGCCTGCAACTAGGCAATTAAAAACATATATTTCATACGTTTTTGAACATTCACTAAAATTGTAGCGTTTCACCCCTACGAAAATAGAGTTTCGTGTAATCGGAGCTTATACTCTGTTGAGTTGTTTTAAAATATTAACCACTATTTACATTTTTATTAAGTATTCTAACTATCTTTCAATACACTGACAGGAATCTATTGGAATTTATAATTCAATTAGTTTTAAATTCAGTTTGTCTACTAATTAAATAATGGGATAAACACTAATGAAATCACTATTATCTGAAGAGAAACAAGGAGCACAACAGACGGTTCCTAACCATTTTGACCATCCATAATATGTAAATGTGTAGATTTGCAACTAGGCAATTAAAAAACAATATTTCAGATTTTTGAAATTCACTCAAAAGTTTGTAAGGTTAAACCCTACGAAAAATATTGAGTTTTCTTTTAACTGGAGCTTCATACTCTTTAGTAGTTGTTTTTAAAAATAGTGAACCATATTCTATTTATATTACTTTTTCAAGTGATACTTCAAACTATGCCAATTTTTCAGAACATTCTAGTTTAATTACATATACATTAGTTATCTTTTAAATATAAGTGGACTAACACAATGAAATCATATTATTGAGGAAGAAGAGATGAAAGGGAAGACAACAGAGGTTCCTAACACTCCCGTGCCCATCATAATATGTAAATGTAGGATTGCAAACCTATGAATAAAATCACATATTGTCATATTTTTGATTTCACTCCAAATATTGTAGGTTAATCCCTACGAAAATATTGAGTTTTTTGTAACTGGGCTTATACTCGTTAGTGTTGTTTTAAAATATTTAACCCATATCTAATTGTATGTATTTAACTATATAGAAACTTCAGTAATGATCATTTAATAATTCTATATAATAATTAAACTTAGTTTTTTTAAAATACTGACTACTTAATAATCGGACTTGGAAAAACACAATGAAATCCACATCATCTAGAGAAGAAACGAGACAATACGAGGTTCCTCACCTCTTTGCCCATATAAATAGTAAATGTAGGGGGATATGAAATATGAAAAACAATATTTTCAGATTTTTGAATTCCACTCAAAATTGTTAGGTTACCCCTACGAAAATATGAGTTTTTCGTTAACTGCGCGAACTTATACGCTTTAGATGTTTAAAAATTATTTAACCATTATTCAAATTTTATTAATGTTTCTAAACACTATCTTCTTCAAGATTACACTATATAATTTAATTTTTTTTAACAATCTTAATTTTAGTTTAATTCATGTACCTATTTAAATAACGTGGAACTTAAAACAGTATGTAAATCACATATTAGCTAGGAAGAAACGGAGACAACCAGAGGTTCCTAACCTCTTTGACCACATGAATTGTAAATGTAGGCCATCCTTGCAATAGGCATAAACCAAATTTTCATATGTTTTTGAAAAATTCACTCAAAATTTGTAGGTTACCCTACGAAAAATATTGAGTTTCGTATGGAGCTTTATACTCTTTAGAGTTGTAAAATATTTAACCACTATTTAACATTTTATTTATGTATTCAAAAATATCTGTTAAAATACGACTTACAATATATTTCTAACTTTATTGCAAGTAATAGTGTTGTTTAAATTCATGTGCACTATTTAAATAATGTAGACCTAAACACTGTGAATCACTATTTCATAGAGAAACGGAGACAACAGAGGTTCTAACCTCTCGACATCATTATATGTAACATGTAGGATGCAAAATATGCAAATAAAACAATATTTTCATGATTTTTTTGAAATTCACTTAAAACTTGGTTTAGGTTAACCCCTACGAAAATATTGAGTTTTGTGAACTGGAGCTTATGGGGAGAGCTTACTTTTAGTGTCTGTTGTAATCAATATTTAACATATTTACTCACATTTTCATGTTAGGTATTCTAAACTATCTTTCAAATACAACGAATATCTAAGTTTTTAATAATTAATTTAGTTTAAATCCTCTAACAAGTGACATAACTGTCACTCTAGAGACGGAAGAGTTCAATTCCACATAAGAGATGGTGAACTGCAAACAATCACTATTATAATCACTCAATGCGTCAACCAACCATTTTACAGAACGACAATGAGTTCCCGCTCTTCTCTCACATGGAACTTTGACTCCCAATACTAAGTTGATTTAGTAAAGTATAGGACCTGATCAATCCCCCTCTTATTTCACTAGTTTTTCAAGATACACTAATATTCTCATCTTTTTCGATTAATTAGTATAAATTCTTGTTGCCTTTATAAGGGATTAAACACCTCTAGAAATCACTGATTTCTACCCCCGAGGTAAACTGGAGCAGTCTAACTCTTTGATCTAATTTGTAGTGGGGATTGCAAACAATCAGCTTTTTTAAATATCATTTGTATTCCCCTACAAGACTTCATTCACGCTCCGCCCTTTGAACATTATTTATATTGAAATTTCTACTCATTAATGTTTTCAAACTATCCTTCAAACAGCGTACAATTAATTTTTCATTAGTTCATTATATATTAAATAGGGACTCCCTAACTACTATGATTAAGTTTATCCAGAGACAGACATCTACTCTGACATACTAATAGTAAAGTGGACCAATTGCAATTTAAAACATTTCCTATTTTTTGCAAATTCACTAACCATTTGCTAGGTAGCCCCCTCAGAACGAACAACATTTTTCTGAATGGAGCTTTACCTTGTTGTTTTAAACTATAGACCATTTCTTTGGTGTTCTGTATCAACATCCAGATTCACCACATCATATCCTAATTCGCCCTTTTATATATTTCGTAGATTCTTCTCTTGAAATTGGTAAAAATGAACCTGATAAACGGAGAACGAGCTACTTTACTCATTTATTGTAAATCAGGATGATGAATTTCAAAAACACATTTCATATCCCCTTTTTGAAAACACTTCCCCAATAAATTTGCTAGGTTATCTCCCCTACGGACCCACTAGCTCGAGTTTGTTCAGTTGAACTTGATGCTTATACCTTTAGTGTTGTTGGTAACAATATTTGCAAACATAGTTCGACATTTTATTAATGCTCCATTCTAAACCTATCTCTAAGATACACTTACATACACTTTCGTTCTAATTTTAACAATTATTTAGTTGAAACTTCCCATTGTACCTACTTAACATAAGTGGACTTACTAAACACTCACTGAAATCACTTGTCTATATCGAGAAACGGACCGATCAACAGTACCCGCGCCTTCCTACCGCCTGCCTCATGTAAATGTCAAAATGTCAAGTAGCACCTGCCAACTATCAAAAAAATTTTTACTTATATTTGTTATTTGAAATTCACTCCAAAATTGTTTGTTTAGGTTTAACCCTACGAAAATATTGATTTTTCGTTAACTGGAGTTATACTCTGCTTAGTGGTCTTTAAACATTTTATTTTTAACCCATTCTATACATTTTGTTAATGTAAATTATTCCCTAGTCCACACACTACTTTATTCAAGATTTATTCATTCATAGTTAGATTCCCATCTGCCTTAATAATAATAGTCCCTTAAAACTATGAATCTATTAATAGTGATCCGAGAACAAACGAGGAACAATTATTTTATGACCCGAAAGTCGAGACACAGCTATTCTTTCCTCTTTTAGAGCTGCCTCATAATATGTAAATGTTGGATGCAACTATGCTAATAAAACAATATTCATTTTTTTGAACATTCACTCAAAAATTTGTAGTTAACCCCTACGAAAATATGGACGTTTTGTTATGGAAAAGCTTCCATACTCTTTAGATGTTTGTTTAACATTAGGGAACACCCCGACTTCTAATATTTGATTTTCATGTACCTTTATACCCAAAGACTTCAAGTCCCTTCACACGTACATAATTCAATTTTTTTAAAAATTTAGTTGAAATTATGTACTACTTAAATAAGTGTGACAAACACATTGAACACTATTTATCTAGAGAAACGGAGAAAAGAGGTTCCTACTACTTGACCATCATAATATGTACATGGTAGGATTTGAACTCTAGTGCAATAAAACAAGATATTTCATATTTTTGAATTCAGCTACAAAAATGGGTCCTATGTAACCACCACGAACAAAATATTGAGTTTTTTCGTTAACTGGCGCACGCTGCTTACATTATCTTTAGTTTGTTTTGTTACTAATATTTAACACATATTCTAACATTTTTTAATTAGGGATTCTCAACTATCTTTCAAGCGTTCGCAGCACACTACATACATTCTACATTTTTAATAATTAATTTAGTTTAATTCAATGTACTATTTAATAAGGTGGCAATAAACACTATTGAAATCGCTAATATATCTAGAGAAAACGGAGACAACAGAGGTTCCTAACCTCTCTGACAACATTAATATTAAATGTAGGATGCAATACTTGAATTTTAACACAATTTTCAATTTTTTGAAATTCCACTCAAAAAAAACAAAATTGTAGGTTATAACCCCTTACGAAACATTGAGTTTTTTCGTTAATGGAGCTTATACTCTTGAGGTGTTTTAAATATCTAACCAGTATTCTATATTTTATTCAATGTAGTCTTCTAAACAGCATCCTTTCAAGATTACTAATATTCTCATTTTAACAATTAAGTGTTATGTAAAATTCATGTACTACTCTACAATAAGTGACAAAACACCCTAGTTTTGAAAGTTATTGTTAGTCCCCTGTCAGAGACAAACGGAGACAACACGGCGTTCCTAACCTCTTTTCTGATTTACCTCTATACATATTGTAAATTTGAGTGTGATGTGAGCAAATATGTCAATGAAAACAATGATTCATATTTGATGTGATACAGTTTGTGTCCAAATTATTAAACTTTGTAGGTTTCAACCTACGGAAAATATTGCAGTTTTCGGTAACCTTCGCCGAGAGCTTACCTCTTAGAGGCGTTTGAAAATATTTTGAACACATATTCTAACATGTGTTATTAGTAGGTATTCTAAAACTATCTTTCAAGAGCGACACACTTACATCATTCTAATTGTTAATTAATTATTTAGTTTAAATGCATGTATGTTGTACAAAAGTGGCTTAAGACACTGATGAATCACTATTTCTGAGAGCAAAGGAGACAATCAGAGGTTCCTAACACTGACTCAATTTTAGTCAAACTGAAAACAATCTATTTGAATTCATCAACTTTTAGCGCCTAGAAAAGAGTTTTCGTATTAGTGTACCGTGAGTGTTTAAAACCTAAATTCGATTATGTATCTAAACATTTCAAATAATTAATATTAATTTTCAGAGGTGTAATTTAGTGCATATGACTAAATAATGGGGATACGGTAAACCACTAAGTAAAATATAGTTAGTGAGATTTAAGGAGACAGAGTTGCCACACCTCTTTACCAAATCCCACGTAAACCATAATCAGTATAAATTGTGTGTGTTGTTTTTTTGTTTTGATGCATTGTCTAACAGATCCTTTCACCTTTCCGAAACTCACTCACCATTTTGGTGTTACCCCCCTCACAAAGTTTCATAGTCACCTTGTTGTTATATTAACCTTTTTAGTTTTATTGTATTTTAATCCCCCTCAGATGAACGTACAACTGTTTCATTTAGAATTCCTTTATAGGGACATAACTAACACCTCCCCTACCAAAAAACGAACCCACAGGTCCACCTTCCACAATTGAAATCTTCAATCAACATATCTTAAATCCTCCCAATCTGCTCGCTTTCCACCCCACGAAATATTACGTTCTTCTGTTTAATTTTAGTTGTTGTTTAAGGTACTCAATGGGTGGTAGTCTATCATGTGTGTGGCTTATGGTTATTTAAAATTCGGGTTTCGCACTTATGCATCTTATGTGGGTGGTAATGAACTATTGTGTTTAAATACCTGTCCCACCTACGAAGCATCCACAGTGGACTAACACACACCACTGACACATTACCTCATTCCCTCTTATGGAGGAACGTTTTCGATCTGACACAGCTTTTCCTACCCTCTCCATATCTGTTATGTTAGATTTCTTGCCAAGCGTACTGCACATTTAAAGACTATTCCTTCACTTCTGTTCTGAATTTCACCAACAGCATTTTTCCCTAGTAAATCCCTACTGAAATTCTGTTCTTTTACTGATTCATAATTCTTTAGTGTGTTTTAAAAATTTAACAATATCTACATTTTTGTTAATGTTATTCTAAACTATCTTCACAACATTACATATTGATTCAATAATAAATTTGTACATTAATATGAAATCATGTTACTACTTAAATACGTGGACTAAAACACTTGAAATCACTATTTATAGAGAAACGAGGACAACAGAGGTTCCAACCTCTTGACCATCATAATATGTAAATGTGAGGTATGCAAAAACTATTGCAATAAAAAACAATATTTTCATATTTTTTGAAATTCACTCAAAATTGTAGGTTGACCCCTAAGAAAAATTTATGAGTTTTCGTAAACTGGAACTTATACTCTTTAGAGTGTTTTAAAATTATTTAACCATATTTAAATTTTATAATGTATCTAAAACTATCTTTCAGAAGATACAATTACATAATTATAATTTTTATTCAATCTAATTTAGTTCATAAATCATGTACCTACTTTAAGTAATGGACAAAAAACACTATGCAAATCACTATTATCTAGGAGAAGACAGAAACGAGACATAGAGGTTCCATAACCTCTTTGGACCATCATAATATGTAAATGTAGGATGAACTATGCAATAAAAAAATATTTTCATTTTTGTTGAAATTACTCAAAATTTGTAGGGTTAACCCCCTACAAAAATATTGAGTTTTTCGTTTAAACTGGAGTATACTCTTAGATGTTTGTTTATAAATATTTAACCATATTCATACATTTTTATTAATGTATCTAAAACTATCTTTCAAGATTGACACTTCACATATGTCTAATTTTTACAATTAATGTTAGTTTAATCAAGAGTACTATTAAATAAGTGGACAAAAACACTATTGGAAATCACTATATCTAAGAAACGGAGAAACAGAGGTCCAAAACCTCTTTGACACCATCAATAAATGTAGGATGCACTTTTGCAATATGCATAAAACAATATTTCATTATTTTTTGAACTTCACTCAAAATTTGTGTTAACCCCTACGAAAATATTGATCTTTTCGTTAACTGGAGCTGTATTTACCTTTAGTGTTTGTTTTAAAATATTGAACACCATCATTCTACATTTTGATTAAGTTTCTCAAACTATCTTTCAGATACACTTACACATTCTAAATTTTTCCAATTAATATAGTTATTTAATTCATGAACGTACTTAAATAAGTGGACTAAAACACTTTATAAATCACTATTATCTAAGCAGAAACGGAGACAAACAGAGGGTCCTAACCTTTCGACATCATAATATGTAAATGTAGATGCACTATCTATAAATCAAACAATATTTTCATATTTTTTGAAATTCACTCAAAAATTTGTAGGTTAACCCCTACGAAAAGATTAGTTTGTCTAACTGGAGCTATGACTTTAGCGTGTTTTAATTATTAACCATATATTTAAATTTTTATTAATTGTATTCTAAAACTATCTTATCAGATACACTTACATAATTCTAATTTTATTTCCATTCATTTTAGGTTAAAATTCAGAACTATTTAAATAAATGGACTAAAAACACTATGAAATCAATATTATCTAGAGAACGGAGAGGACACAGAGGTTCCTAACCTCTGGACCATCATTAATATGTTAAGGTAGGATGCATGACTCGCAGCAATAAAAACCAATATTTTCATATTTTTTGAAATTCACTCAAAATTGTAGTTTACCCCTACGAAAATATGTGAATGTTTTCGTTAACTGGAAGCTTATACTCTTTAGTGTTGTTTTAAAAATATTAACCTAGGCTACATTTTTGATTATGTTATTCTAAAACTATCTTCAAGATACATACATAATTTATTTTTTAAATAAGTTAGTTTAAATTCATGTACTGACTTAATAAGTGGACTAAACAACATATGAATCACTATTTCTAAGAAGAAACGGAGACAACAGAGGTTCCTAAAACCTCTATGGACCATATAATATGTAATGTAGGAGTGCAACTAGCAATAAAACCATTTTCATACTTTTTGAATATTCACTCAAAAATTTGTAGGTTAACCATCAAGAAAATATTGAGTTTTTGTAACTGGAGCTTATACTTTCTTAGTGTTGTTTAAAAATTTAACCACTATTCTACATTTTTTAATGTATTCTTAAACTATCTTTCAGATACATTTACATATTCATAATTTTAATAATTAATTTAGTTTAATAGCATGTACGACTTAATAAGTGGGACTAAAAACCAAATGAAATCACTATTTATTAGAGAAACGGAGCAACAGGGTTCCTAACCGCTCTGACCCATTCATAATATGTAAATGTAGGAGGCAACTG
>JAATWR010000040.1:0-21301 GCA_018703725.1 Brassica juncea
TAGGTGTACCCAGTTATACACGTACGGATGTATTTAATACACATTTTAATGGGACCAGATAGTTACTTAGAATTTCTTAGGTGTACCTAGTTAGTTATACATGGCAACGCACAGTCTGTGATCGGCTGGGGATCTTAATCCCTTTAGAATTGGCCAAGCGGTGGCAGTCCTTGCCCCCGCTGCCATTACCCTGCGAATGATTTTTGGCTTGCCAGTGTTTTTTCGTTTTGTATTTTCAGACCTGCCAGTGAGACTAGGGTTCTAAAGGACCTACTAAAAGCTAAAATCATTTTAAAAACTATTGCAGCAAAAACAATAATAAAAATATTCATATGAATAAGTCTTTTATTTTAGAAAAAAACAATTATTTTTAAAAAACAAGTTAAAGAGCCATTTTTAAATTAAAAATTATGCCTCTATTATCAGATACTGTATTTTACTCTATTTTAGAGTTAAAAATAGCTATGGCTGGGCGCTCTTAGAATTTCTTAGGTGTACCCATTATACACGTAGGGATTATTTTATACACATTTTAATGGGACCAGATAGTTACTTAGAATCTTAGGTGTACCTAGTTAGTTATACATGGCAACAACAGCCTGTGATCGGCAGGGGCTCTTTCCCTTTAAAATTGGCCAAGCGGTGGCAGTCCTTGCTCTCCGCTTGCCATTAGTCTGCGAATGATTTTACTGGCTTGCCAGTGTTTCTTTTGTATTTTCAGACCTGCCAGTGAGACTAGGGTTCTAAAGGACCTTCTAAAGCTAAAATACTTTTAAAAACTATTGCAGCAAAAACATGAATAAATATATTCATATGAATAAGGGTTTCATTTTAGAAAAAACAATTATTTTAAAAAAAACAAGTTAAAGAGCCATTTTTAATTAAAAATTATGCATCATTATCAGATACTGTATTTACTCTATTTTAGAGTTAAAAATAGCTATGGCTAGAGATGCTCTTAGAATTTCTTAGGTGTACCCAGTTATACACGTACGGATGTAGTTATATACAACATTTTAATATGGACCAAAAGATAGTTACTTAGAATTCTTAGGGGTACCTAGTTAGTTATACATGGCAACGCAACAGGCTAGTGTATCGGCTGGGGATCTTAATCCCTTTAGAATTGGCCAAGCGGTGGCAGTCCTTGCTCCCCTTTGCCATTAGCCTGGTGATGATTTTATTGGTCTTGCCAGTGTTTCTTTTGTATTTTTCAAGACTGCCATGTGAGACTAGGATTTCTAAAGGACCTTCTAAAACTAAATTAATTTTTAGAAAACTATTGCAGTAAAAACAATAATAATATATTTACTATGAATAAGTGTTTCATTTAGAAAACACAATTATTAACAAAAAACAAGTTAGAAGAGCCATTTTAAAATAAAAATTATCCTCTAATTGCAGATACTGTATTTTACTACTCTATTTTAGGAGTTAAAAATAGCTATGGCTGGAGATGCTCTTAGAATGTCTTAGGGTGTACCAGTTATACACTAGGGATGTATTTATATACACATTTTAATGGGACCAAGATAGTTACTTAGAATTTCTTAGGTGTACCTAGTTAGTTTATAAATAGGCAATGCAACTGCCTGTGATCGGCAGGGGATCTTAATCCCTTAAAAGCTGTCCAAGCGGTGGCAGTCCTTGCTCTCCGCTTGCGATTAGCCTGCGAATGATTTTACTGCTTGCCAGTGTTTCTTTTGTATTTTTCAGACCTGCCAGTGATACGAGGGTTCTAAAGGACCTTCTAAAAGCTAAAATCATTTTAAAAAACTATTGCAGGAAAAAACAATAATAAAAATATTCATATGAATAAGTCTTTTATTTTAGAAAAAACAATTATTTTTAAAAAACAAGTTAAAGAGCCATTTTTAAATTAAAAATTATAGCCTCTATTATCAGATACTGTATTTTACTCTATTTTAGAGTTAAAATAGCTATGGCTGGAGACGCTCTTAGAATTTCTTAGGTGTACCCAGTTATACACGTAGGATGTATTTATATACACATTTTGAATGGGACCAAATAGTTACTTAGAATTGCTTAGGTGTACCTAGTTATTTATACATGGCAACACAACAGCCTGTGATCGGCAGGGGATCTTAATCCCTTTAGAATTGCCAAGCGGTGGCAGTCCTTGCTCTCCGCTTGCCATTAGCTTGCGAATGATTTTATATGGCTTGCCAGTGTTTCTTTTGTATTGTTCAGACCTGCTAGTGACACAAGGATTCTAAAGGACCTTCTTAAAACTAAAATAATTTTAAAAACTAGTGCAGTAAAAACAATAATAAATATTCATATGAATAAGTGTTTCATTTTAGAAAAACAATTATTTAAAAAAACAAGTTAAAGAGCCATTTTAAAATTAAAAATTATGCGTCTATCATCAGATACTTTATTTTACTCTATTTTAGAGTTAAAAATAGCTATGGCTAGAGATGCTCTTAGAATTTCTTAGATGTACCCAGTTATACACGTAGGGATGTATTTATATACACATTTTAATGGGACCAGATAGTTACTTAGAATTTCTTAGGTGTACGTAGTTAGTTATACATGGCAACGCAACAGTCTGTGATCGGCTGGGGATCTTAATCCCTTTAGAATTGACCAAGCGGTGGCAGTCCTTGCTCTCCGCTTGCCATTAGCCTGCGAATGATTTTACTGGCTTGCCAGTGTTTCATTTTGTATTTTTCAGTACTGGCAGTGATACTAGGGTTCTAAAGGACCTTCTAAAACCCAAAATCATTTTAAAAACTATGCAGCAAAAAAAATAATAAATATATTCATATGAATAAATGTTTCATTTTAGAAAAAACAATTATTAAAAAAAACAAGTTAAAGAGCCATTTTAAAATTAAAAATTATGCCTCTAATATCCGATACTGTATTTTACTCTATTTTAGAGTTAAAAATAGCTATGGCTGGAGATGCTCTTAGAATTTCTTAGGTGTACCCAGTTATACACGTAGGGATGTATTTATATACACATTTTAATGGGACCAGATAGTAACTTAGAATTTCTTAGGTGTACCTAGTTAGTTATAAATGGCAATGCAACTGCCTGTGATCGGCAGGGAATCTTAATCCCTTTAAAACTGTCCAAGCGGTGGCAGTCCTTGCTCTCCGCTTGCGATTAGCCTGCGAATGATTTTACTGGCTTGCCAGTGTTTCTTTTTGTATTTTCAGACCTGCCATTGATACTAGGGTTCTAAAGGACCTTCTAAAAGCTAAAATTATTTTAAAAACTATTGCAGCAAAAACAATAATAAATATATTCATATGAATAAGTGTTTTATTTTAGAAAAAACAATTATTTAAAAAAAACAAGTTAAAGAGCCATTTTTAAAATAAAAATTATACCTCTATTATCAGATACTGTATTTTACTCTATTTTAGAGTTAAAAATAGCTATGGCTGGAGACGCTATTAGAATTTCTTAGGTGTACCCAGTTATACACGTAGGGATGTATTTATATACACATTTGAATGGAACCAAATAGTTACTTAGAATTTCTTAGGTTTACCTAGTTAGTTATACATGGCAACGCAACGGTCTGTGATCGGCTGGGGATCTTAATCCCTTTAGAATTGGCCAAGCGGTGGCAGTCCTTGCTCTCCGTTTGCCATTAGCTTGCGAATGATTTTACTGGCTTGCCAGCGTTTCTTTTTGTATTTTTCAGACCTTCCAGTGATACTAGGGTTCTAAAGGACCTTCTTAAAGTTAAAATAATTTTAAAAACTATTGTAGCAAAAACAATAATAAATATCTTCATATGAATAAGTGTTTCATTTTAGAAAAAACAATTATTTTAAAAAAACAAGTTAAAGAGCCATTTTTAAATTAAAAATTATGCATCTATTATCAGATATTGTATTTTACACTATTTTAGAGTTAAAAATAGCTATGTCTGGAGATGCTCTTAGAATTTCTTAGGTGTACCCAGTTATACACGTAGGGATGTATTTATATACACATTTCAATGGAACCAGATAGTTACTTAGAATTTCTTAGGTTTACCTAGTTAGTTATACATGGCAACGCAACGGTCTGTGATCGGCTGGGGATCTTTATCCCTTTAGAATTGGCCAAGCGGTGGCAGTCCTTGCTCCCCGCTTGCCATTAGCTTGCGAATGATTTTATTAGCTTGCCAGTGTTTCTTTTTGTATTTTTCAGACCTGCCAGTGAGACTAGGATTCTAAAGGACCATCTTAAAACTAAAATAATTTTAAAAACTATTGCAGTAAAAACAATAATAAATATATTCATATGAATAAGTGTTTCATTTTAGAAAAACAATTATTTTAAAAAAAACAAGTTAAAGAGCCATTTTAAAATTAAAAATTATGCGTCTATCATCAGATACTATATTTTACTCTATTTTAGAGTAAAAAAAAATAGCTATGGCTAGAGATGCTCTTAGAATTTCTTAGGTGTACCCAGTTATACATGTATGGATGTATTTATATACACATTTTAATGGGACCAGATAGTTACTTAGAATTTCTTAGTTGTACCTAGTTAGTTATACATGGCAACGCAACAGTCTGTGATCGGCTGGGGATCTTAATCCCATTAGAATTGGCCAAGCGGTGGCAGTCCTTGCTCCCCGCTTGCCATTACCTTGCGAATGATTTTATTGGCTCGCCAGTGTTTCTTTTTGTATTTTTCAGACCTGCCAGTGAGACTAGGATTCTAAAGGACCTTCTCAAAATTAAAATAATTTTAAAAACTATTGCAGGAAAAACAATAATAAATATATTCATATGAATAAGTGTTTCATTTTAGAAAAACAATTATTTTAGAAAAACAAGTTAAAGAGCAATTTTAAAATTAAAAATTATGCGTCTATCATCAGATACTCTTAGAATTTCTTAAGTGTACCCAGTTATACACGTAGGGATGTATTTATATACACATTTTAATGGGACCAGATAGTAACTTAGAATTTTTTAGGTGTACCTAGTTAGTTATACATGGCAACGCAACTGCCTGTGATCGGCAGGGGATCTTAATCCCTTTAAAATTGGTCAAGCGGTGGCAGTCCTTGCTCTCCGCTTGCGATTAGCCTGCGAATGATTTTACTGGCTTGCCAGTGTTTCTTTTTGTATTTTTCAGACGTGTCAGTGATACTAGGGTTCTAAAGGACCTTCTAAAAGCTAAAATCATTTTTAAAACTATTGCAGCAAAAACAATAATAAAAATATTCATATGAATAAGTCTTTTATTTTAAAAAAAACAATTATTTTTAAAAAACAAGTTAAAGAGCCATTTTTAAATTAAAAATTATTCCTTTATTATCACATACTGTATTTTACTCTATTTTAGAGTTAAAAATAGCTATGGCTGGAGACGCTCTTAGAATTTCTTAGGTGTACCCAGTTATACACGTAGGGATGTATTTATATACACATTTTAATGGGACCAGATAGTTACTTAGAATTGCTTAGGTGTACCTAGTTAGTTATACATGGCAACGCAACAGCCTGTGATCGGCAGGGGATCTTAATCCCTTTAAAATTGGCCAAGCGGTGGCAGTCCTTGCTCTCCGCTTGCGATTAGCCTGCGAATGATTTTACTGGCTTGCCAGTGTTTCTTTTTGTATTTTTCAGAAGTGCCAGTGATACTAGGGTTCTAAAGGACCTTCTAAAAGCTAAAATCATTTTAAAAACTATTGCAGCAAAAACAATAATAAAAATATTCATATGAATAAGTCTTTTATTTTAGAAAAATAAATTATTTTTAAAAAACTAGTTAAAGAGCCATTTTTAAATTAAAAATTATACCTCTATTATCAGATACTGTATTTTACTCTATTTTAGAGTTAAAAATAGCTATGGCTGGAGACGCTCTTAGAATTTCTTAGGTGTACCCAGTTATACACGTAGGGATGTATTTATATACACATTTTAATGGGACCAGATAGTTACTTAGAATTGCTTAGGTGTACCTAGTTAGTTATACATGGCAACGCAACTGCCTGTGATCGGCAGGGGATCTTAATCCCTTTAAAATTGGCCAAGCGGTGGCAGTCCTTGCTCTCCGCTTGCGATTAGCCTGCGAATGATTTTACTGGCTTGCCAGTGTTTCTTTTTGTATTTTTCAGACGTGCCAGTGATACTAGGGTTCTAAAGGACCTTCTAAAAGCTAAAATCATTTTAAAAACTATTGCAGCAAAAACAATAATAAAAATATTCATATGAATAAGTCTTTTATTTTAGAAAAAACAATTATTTTTAAAAAACAAGTTAAAGAGCCATTTTTAAATTAAAAATTATGCCTCTATTATCAGATACTGTATTTTACTCTATTTTAGAGTTAAAAATAGCTATGCCTGGAGACGCTCTTAGAATTTCTTAGGTGTACCCAGTTATACACGTAGGGATGTATTTATATACACATTTTAATGGGACCAGATAGTTACTTAGAATTGCTTAGGTGTACCTAGTTAGTTATACATGGCAACGCAACAGCCTGTGATCGGCAGGGGATCTTTATCCCTTTAAAATTGGCCAAGCGGTGGCAGTCCTTGCTCTCCGCTTGCCATTAGTCTGCGAATGATTTTACTGGCTTGCCAGTGTTTTATTTTGTATTTTTCAGACCTGCCAGTGAGACTAGGGTTCTAAAGGACCTTCTTAAAGCTAAAATACTTTTAAAAACTATTGCCGCAAAAACATCAATAAATATATTCATATGAATAAGGGTTTCATTTTAGAAAAAACAATTATTTAAAAAAAAACAAGTTAAAGAGCCATTTTTAAATTAAAAATTATGCATCTATTATCAGATACTGTATTTTACTCTATTTTAGAGTTAAAAATAGCTATGGCTAGAGATGCTCTTAGAATTTCTTAGGTGTACCCAGTTATACACGTACGGATGTATTTATATACACATTTTAATGGGACCAGATAGTTACTTAGAATTTCTTAGGTGTACCTAGTTAGTTATACATGGCAACGCAACAGTCTGTGATCGGCTGGGGATCTTAATCCCTTTAGAATTGGCCAAGCGGTGGCAGTCCTTGCTCCCCGCTTGCCATTACCTTGCGAATGACTTTATTGGCTTGCCAGTGTTTCTTTTTGTATTTTTCAGACCTGCTAGTGAGACTAGGATTCTAAAGGACCTTCTTAAAACTAAATTAATTTTAAAAACTATTGCAGTAAAAACAATAATAAATATATTCATATGAATAAGTGTTTCATTTTAGAAAAAACAATTATTAAAAAAAACAAGTTAAAGAGCCATTTTTAAATTAAAAATTATGCCTCTATTATCAGATACTGTATTTTACTCTATTTTAGAGTTAAAAATAGCTATGGCTGGAGACGCTCTTAGAATTTCTTAGGTGTACCCAGTTATAAACGTAGGGATGTATTTATATAAACATTTTAATGGGACCAGATAGTTACTTAGAATTGCTTAGGTGTACCTAGTTAGTTATACATGGCAACACAACAGCCTGTGATCGGCAGGGGATCTTATCCCTTTAAAATTGGCCAAGCGGTGGCAGTCCTTGCTCTCCGCTTGCCATTAGTCCTGCGAATGATTTTACTGGCTTGCCAGTGTTTCCTTTTGTATTTTTCAGACCTGCCAGTGAGACTAGGGTTCTAAAGGACCTTCTTAAAGCTAAAATACTTTTAAAAACTATTGCAGCAAAAACATGAATAAATATATTCATATGAATAAGGGTTTCATTTTAGAAAAAACAATTATTTTAAAAAAAACAAGTTAAAGAGCCATTTTTAAATTAAAAATTATGCATCTATTATCAGATACTGTATTTTACTCTATTTTAGAGTTAAAAATAGCTATGGCTAGAGATGCTCTTAGAATTTCTTAGGTGTACCCAGTTATACACGTAGGGATGTATTTATATACACATTTTAATGGGACCAGATAGTTACTTAGAATTTCTTAGGTGTACCTAGTTAGTTATACATGGCAACGCAACAGTCTGTGATCGGCTGGGGATCTTAATCCCTTTAGAATTGGCCAAGCGGTGGCAGTCCTTGCTCTCCGCTTGCCATTACCTTGCGAATGATTTTATTGGCTTGCCAGTGTTTCTTTTTGTATTTTTCAGACCTGCCAGTGAGACTAGGATTCTAAAGGACCTTCTTAAAACTAAATTAATTTTAAAAACTATTGCAGTAAAAACAATAATAAATATATTCATATGAATAAGTGTTTCATTTTAGAAAAAACAATTATTAAAAAAAAACAAGTTAAAGAGCCATTTTAAAATTAAAAATTATGCCTCTAATATCAGATACTGTATTTTACTCTATTTTAGAGTTAAAAATAGCTATGGCTGGAGACGCTCTTAGAATTTCTTAGGTGTACCCAGTTATACACGTAGGGATGTATTTATATACACATTTTAATGGGACCAGATAGTTACTTAGAATTGCTTAGGGGTACCTAGTTAGTTATACATGGCAACACAACAGCCTGTGATCGGCAGGGGATCTTTATCCCTTTAAAATTGGCCAAGCGGTGGCAGTCCTTGCTCTACGCTTGCAATTAGTCTGCGAATGATTTTACTGGCTTGCCAGTGTTTCTTTTTGTATTTTCAGACCTGCCATTGATACTAGGGTTCTAAAGGACCTTCTAAAAGCTAAAATCATTTTAAAAACTATTGCAGCAAAAACAATAATAAAATATTCATATGAATAAGTCTTTTATTTTAGAAAAAACAATTATTTTTAAAAAACTAGTTAAAGAGCCATTTTTAAATTAAAAATTATGCCTCTATTATCAGATACTGTATTTTACTCTATTTTAGAGTTAAAAATAGCTATGGCTGGAGACGCTCTTAGAATTTCTTAGGTGTACCCAGTTATACACGTAGGGATGTATTTATATACACATTTTAATGGGACCAGATAGTTACTTAGAATTTCTTAGGTGTACCTAGTTAGTTATACATGGCAACGCAACAGCCTGTGATCGGCAGGGGATCTTAATCCCTTTAAAATTGGCCAAGCGGTGGCAGTCCTTGCTCTCCGCTTGCCATTAGCCTGCGAATGATTTTACTGGCTTGCCAGTGTTTCTTTTTGTATTTTTCAGACCTGCCAGTGATACTAGGGTTCTAAAGGACCTTCTAAAAGCTAAAATAATTTTAAAAACTATTGCAGCAAAAACAATAATAAATATATTCATATGAATAAGTGTTTCATTTTAGAAAAAACAATTATTTAAAAAAAACAAGTTAAAGAGCCATTTTAAATTAAAAATTATGCCTCTATTATCAGATACTGTATTTTACTCTATTTTAGAGTTAAAAATAGCTATGGCTGGAGATGCTCTTAGAATTTCTTAGGTGTACCCAGTTATACACGTAGGGATGTATTTATATACACATTTTAATGGGACCAGATAGTTACTTAGAATTGCTTAGGTGTACCTAGTTAGTTATACATGGCAACGCAACAGTCTGTGATCGGCTGGGGATCTTAATCCCTTTAAAATTGGCCAAGCGGTGGCAGTCCTTGCTCTCCGCTTGCCATTAGCCTGCGAATGATTTTACTGGCTTGCCAGTGTTTCATTTTGTATTTTTCAGTACTGGCAGTGATACTAGGGTTCTAAAGGACCTTCTAAAAATTAAAATAATTTTAAAAACTATTGCAGGAAAAACAATAATAAATATATGCATATGAATAAGTGTTTCATTTTAGAAAAACAATTATTTAAAAAAAACAAGTTAAAGAGCCATTTTAAAATTAAAAATTATGCGTCTATCATCAGATACTGTATTTTACTCTATTTTAGAGTTAAAAATAGCTATGGCTAGAGATGCTCTTAGAATTTCTTAGGTGTACCCAGTTATACACGTAGGGATGTATTTATATACACATTTTAATGGGACCAGATAGTTACTTAGAATTTCTTAGGTGTACCTAGTTAGTTATACATGGCAACGCAACTGCCTGTGATCGGCAGGGGATCTTAATCCCTTTAAAATTGGCCAAGCGGTGGCAGTCCTTGCTCTCCGCTTGCGATTAGCCTGCGAATGATTTTACTGGCTTGCCAGTGTTTCTTTTTGTATTTTTCAGACGTGCCAGTGATACTAGGGTTCTAAAGGACCTTCTAAAAGCTAAAATCATTTTAAAAACTATTGCAGCAAAAACAATAATAAAAATATTCATATGAATAAGTCTTTTATTTTAGAAAAAACAATTATTTTTAAAAAACAAGTTAAAGAGCCATTTTTAAATTAAAAATTATGCCTTTATTATCAGATACTGTATTTTACTCTATTTGGAGTTAAAAATAGCTATGGCTGGAGACGCTCTTAGAATTTCTTAGGTGTACCCAGTTATACACGTAGGGATGTATTTATATACACATTTTAATGGGACCAGATAGTTACTTAGAATTGCTTAGGTGTACCTAGTTAGTTATACATGGCAACGCAACAGCCTGTGATCGGCAAGGGATCTTAATCCCTTTAAAATTGGCCAAGCGGTGGCAGTCCTTGCTCTCCGCTTGCCATTAGCCTGCGAATGATTTTACTGGCTTGCCAGTGTTTCATTTTGTATTTTTCAGTACTGCCAGTGATACTAGGGTTCTAAAGGACCTTCTAAAAGCTAAAATCATTTTAAAAACTATTGCAGCAAAAACAATAATAAATATATTCATATGAATAAGTGTTTCATTTTAGAAAAAACAATTATTTAAAAAAAACAAGTTAAAGAGCCATTTTAAATTAAAAATTATGCCTCTATTATCAGATACTGTATTTTACACTATTTTAGAGTTAAAAATAGCTATGGCTGGAGATGCTCTTAGAATTTCTTAGGTGTACCCAGTTATACACGTAGGGATGTATTTATATACACATTTTAATGGGACCAGATAGTTAACTTAGAATTTCTTAGGTGTACCTAGTTAGTTATACATGGCAACGCAACATGCCTGTGATCGGCAGGGGATCTTAATCCCTTTAAAATTGGCCAAGCGGTGGCAGTCCTTGCTCTCCGCTTGCGATTAGCCTGCGAATGATTTTACTGGCTTGCCAGTGTTTCTTTTTGTATTTTCAGACCTGCCAGTGATACTAGGGTTCTAAAGGACCTTCTAACAGCTAAAATAATTTTAAAAACTATTGCAGCAAAAACAATAATAAATATATTCATATGAATAAGTGTTTTATTTTAGAAAAAACAATTATTTAAAAAAAACAAGTTAAAGAGCCATTTTTAAATTAAAAATTATGCATCTATTATCAGATACTGTATTTTACTCTATTTTAGAGTTAAAAATAGCTATGGCCTGGAGACGCTCTTAGAATTTCTTAGGTGTACCCAGTTATACACGTAGGGATGTATTTATATACACATTTTAATGGGACCAGATAGTTACTTAGAATTGCTTAGGTGTACCTAGTTAGTTATACATGGCAACGCAACAGCCTGTGATCGGCAGGGGATCTTTATCCCTTTAAAATTGGCCAAGCGGTGGCAGTCCTTGCTCTCCGCTTGCCATTAGTCTGCGAATGATTTTACTGGCTTGCCAGTGTTTCCTTTTGTATTTTTCAGACCTGCCAGTGAGACTAGGGTTCTAAAGGACCTTCTTAAAGCTAAAATACTTTTAAAAACTATTGCAGCAAAAACATGAATAAGGGTTTCATTTTAGAAAAAATAATTATTTAAAAAAAACAAGTTAAAGAGCCATTTTTAAATTAAAAATTATGCATCTATTATCAGATACTGTATTTTACTCTATTTTAGAGTTAAAAATAGCTATGGCTAGAGATGCTCTTAGAATTTCTTAGGTGTACCCAGTTATACACGTACGGATGTATTTATATACACATTTTAATGGGACCAGATAGTTACTTAGAATTTCTTAGGTGTACCTAGTTAGTTATACATGGCAACGCAACAGTCCTGTGATCGGCATGGGGATCTTAATCCCTTTAAAATTGGCCAAGCGGTGGCAGTCCTTGCTCTCCGCTTGCCATTAGCCTGCGAATGATTTTACTGGCTTGCCAGTGTTTCTTTTGTATTTTTCAGTACTGCCAGTGATACTAGGGTTCTAAAGGACCTTCTAAAAGCTAAAATCATTTTAAAAACTATTGCAGCAAAAACAATAATAAATATATTCACATGAATAAGTGTTTCATTTTAGAAAAAATAATTATTTAAAAAAAACAAGTTAATGAGCCATTTTAAAAATAAAAATTATGCCTCTATCATCAGATACTTTATTTTACTCTATTTTAGAGTTAAAAATAGCTATGGCTGGAGATGCTCTTAGAATTTCTTAGGTGTACCCAGTTATACACGTAGGGATGTATTTATATACACATTTTAATGGGACCAGATAGTTACTTAGAATTTCTTAGGTGTACCTAGTTAGTTATACATGGCAACGCAACAGCCTGTGATCGGCAGGGGATCTTAATCCCTTTAAAATTGGCCAAGCGGTGGCAGTCCTTGCTCTCCGCTTGCAATTAGCCTGCGAATGATTTTACTGGCTTGCCAGTGTTTCTTTTTGTATTTTCAGACCTGCCATTGATACTAGGGTTCTAAAGGACCTTCTAAAAGCTAAAATTATTTTAAAAACTATTGCAGCAAAAACAATAATAAATATATTCATATGAATAAGTGTTTTATTTTAGAAAAAACAATTATTTAAAAAAAAACAAGTTAAAGAGCCATTTTTAAATTAAAAATTATACCTCTATTATCAGATACTGTATTTTACTCTATTTTAGAGTTAAAAATAGCTATGGCTGGAGACGCTCTTAGAATTTCTTAGGTGTACCCAGTTATACACGTAGGGATGTATTTATATACACATTTTAATGGGACCAGATAGTTACTTAGAATTTCTTAGGTGTACCTAGTTAGTTATACATGGCAACGCAACAGCCTGTGATCGGCAGGGGATCTTAATCCCTTTAAAATTGGCCAAGCGGTGGCAGTCCTTGCTCTCCGCTTGCCATTAGCCTGCGAATGATTTTACTGGCTTGCCAGTGTTTCTTTTTGTATTTTTCAGACCTGCCAGTGATACTAGGGTTCTAAAGGACCTTCTAAAAGCTAAAATCATTTTAAAAACTATTGCAGCAAAAACAATAATAAATATATTCATATGAATAAGTGTTTCATTTTAGAAAAAACAATTATTTAAAAAAAAACAAGTTAAAGAGCCATTTTAAATTAAAAATTATGCCTCTATATCAGATACTGTATTTTACTCTATTTTAGAGTTAAAAATAGCTATGGCTGGAGATGCTCTTAGAATTTCTTAGGTGTACCCAGTTATACACGTAGGGATGTATTTATATACACATTTTAATGGGACCAGATAGTACTTAGAATTTCTTAGGTGTACCTAGTTAGTTATACATGGCAACACAACTGCCTGTGATCGGCAGGGGATCTTAATCCCTTTAAAATTGGCCAAGCGTGGCAGTCCTTGCTCTCCGCTTGCGATTAGCCTGCGAATGATTTTACTGGCTTGCCAGTGTTTCTTTTGTATTTTTCAGACCTGCCAGTGATACTAGGGTTCTAAAGGACCTTCTAAAAGCTAAAATCATTTTAAAAACTATTGCAGCAAAAACAATAATAAATATATTCATATGAATAAGTGTTTTATTTTAGAAAAAACAATTATTTAAAAAAAACAAGTTAAAGAGCCATTTTTAAATTAAAAATTATGCCTCTATTATCAGATACTGTATTTTACTCTATTTTAGAGTTAAAAATAGCTATGGCTGGAGACGCTCTTAGAATTTCTTAGGTGTACCCAGTTATACACGTAGGGATGTATTTATATACACATTTTAATGGGACCAGATAGTTACTTAGAATTGCTTAGGTGTACCTAGTTAGTTATACATGGCAACGCAACAGCCTGTGATCGGCAGGGGATCTTAATCCCTTTAAAATTGGCCAAGCGGTGGCAGTCCTTGCTCTCCGCTTGCGATTAGCCTGCGAATGATTTTACTGGCTTGCCAGTGTTTCTTTTTGTATTTTTCAGACCTGCCAGTGATACTAGGGTTCTAAAGGACCTTCTAAAAGCTAAAATCATTTTAAAAACTATTGCAGCAAAAACAATAATAAATATATTCATATGAATAAGTGTTTTATTTTAGAAAAAACAATTATTTTAAAAAAACAAGTTAAAGAGCCATTTTTAAATTAAAAATTATGCCTCTATTATCAGATACTGTATTTTACTCTATTTTAGAGTTAAAAATAGCTATGGCTGGAGACGCTCTTAGAATTTCTTAGGTGTACCCAGTTATACACGTAGGGATGTATTTATATACACATTTTAATGGGACCAGATAGTTACTTAGAATTTCTTAGGTGTACCTAGTTAGTTATACATGGCAACGCAACAGCCTGTGATCGGCAGGGATCTTAATCCCTTTAAAATTGGCCAAGCGGTGGCAGTCCTTGCTCTCCGCTTGCCATTAGCCTGCGAATGATTTTACTGGCTTGCCAGTGTTTCTTTTTGTATTTTTCAGACCTGCCAGTGATACTAGGGTTCTAAAGGACCTTCTAAAAGCTAAAATCATTTTAAAAACTATTGCAGCAAAAACAATAATAAAAATATTCATATGAATAAGTCTTTTATTTTAGAAAAAAAACAATTATTTTTAAAAAACAAGTTAAAGAGCCATTTTTAAATTAAAAATTATGCCTCTATTATCAGATACTGTATTTTACTCTATTTTAGAGTTAAAAATAGCTATGGCTGGAGACGCTCTTAGAATTTCTTAGGTGTACCCAGTTATACACGTAGGGATGTATTTATATACACATTTTAATGGGACCAGATAGTTACTTAGAATTGCTTAGGTGTACCTAGTTAGTTATACATGGCAACGCAACAGCCTGTGATCGGCAGGGGATCTTTATCCCTTTAAAATTGGCCAAGCGGTGGCAGTCCTTGCTCTCCGCTTGCCATTAGTCTGCGAATGATTTTACTGGCTTGCCAGTGTTTTATTTTGTATTTTTCAGACCTGCCAGTGAGACTAGGGTTCTAAAGGACCTTCTAAAGCTAAAATACTTTTAAAAACTATTGCAGCAAAAACAATAATAAATATATTCATATGAATAAGGGTTTCATTTTAGAAAAAACAATTATTTAAAAAAAACAAGTTAAAGAGCCATTTTTAAATTAAAAATTATGCCTCTATTATCAGATACTGTATTTTACTCTATTTTAGAGTTAAAATAGCTATGGCTAGAGATGCTCTTAGAATTTCTTAGGTGTACCCAGTTATACACGTACGGATGTATTTATATACACATTTTAATGGGACCAGATAGTTACTTAAGAATTTCTTAGGTGTACCTAGTTAGTTATACATGGCAACGCAACAGTCTGTGATCGGCTGGGGACTTAATCCCTTTAGAAATTGGCCAAGCGGTGGCAGTCCTTGCTCTCCGCTTGCCATTAGCCTGCGAATGATTTTACTGGCTTGCCAGTGTTTCATTTTGTATTTTTCAGTACTGCCAGTGATACTAGGGTTCTAAAGGACCTTCTAAAAGCTAAAATCATTTTAAAAACTATTGCAGCAAAAACAATAATAAATATATTCATATGAATAAGTGTTTCATTTTAGAAAAAACAATTATTAAAAAAAAACAAGTTAAAGAGCCATTTTAAAATTAAAAATTATGCCATCTATATCAGATACTGTATTTTACTACTATTTTAGAGTTAAAAATAGCTATGGCTGGAGATGCTCTTAGAATTTCTTAGGTGTACCCAGTTATACACGTAGGGATGTATTTATATACACACATTTTAATGGGACCAGATAGTTACTTAGAATTTCTTAGGTGTACCTAGTTAGTTATACATGGCAACTGCAACTGCCTGTGATCGGCAGGGGATCTTAATCCCTTTAAAATTGGCCAAGCGGTGGCAGTCCTTGCTCTCCGCTTGCCATTAGCCTGCGAATGATTTTACTGGCTTGCCAGTGTTTCTTTTTGTATTTTTCAGTACTGCCAGTGATACTAGGGTTCTAAAGGACCTTCTAAAAGCTAAAATCATTTTAAAAACTATTGCAGCAAAAACATGAATAAATATATTCATATGAATAAGGGTTTCATTTTAGAAAAAACAATTATTTAAAAAAACAAGTTAAAGAGCCATTTTTAAATTAAAAATTATGCCTCTATTATCAGATACTGTATTTTACTCTATTTTAGAGTTAAAAATAGCTATGGCTGGAGACGCTCTTAGAATTTCTTAGGTGTACCCAGTTATACACGTAGGGATGTATTTATATACACATTTTAATGGGACCAGATAGTTACTTAGAATTGCTTAGGTGTACCTAGTTAGTTATACATGGCAACACAACAGCCTGTGATCGGCAGGGGATCTTTATCCCTTTAAAATTGGCCAAGCGGTGGCAGTCCTTGCTCTCCGCTTGCAATTAGTCTGCGAATGATTTTACTGGCTTGCCAGTGTTTCTTTTTGTATTTTTCAGACCTGCCAGTGAGACTAGGGTTCTAAAGGACCTACTAAAAGCTAAAATCATTTTAAAAACTATTGCAGCAAAAACAATAATAAATATATTCACATGAATAAGTGTTTCATTTTAGAAAAAACAATTATTTTAAAAAAACAAGTTAAAGAGCCATTTTTAAATTAAAAATTATGCCTCTATTATCAGATACTGTATTTTACTCTATTTTAGAGTTAAAAATAGCTATGGCTAGAGATGCTCTTAGAATTTCTTAGGTGTACCCAGTTATACACGTACGGATGTATTTATATACACATTTTAATGGGACCAGATAGTTACTTAGAATTTCTTAGGTGTACCTAGTTAGTTATACATGGCAACGCAACAGTCTGTGATCGGCTGGGGATCTTAATCCCTTTAGAATTGGCCAAGCGGTGGCAGTCCTTGCTCCCCGCTTGCCATTACCCTGCGAATGATTTTAGTGGCTTGCCAGTGTTTCTTTTTGTATTTTTCAGACCTGCCAGTGAGACTAGGGTTCTAAAGGACCTACTAAAAGCTAAAATCATTTTAAAAACTATTGCAGCAAAAAAATAATAAATATATTCATATGAATAAGTGTTTCATTTTAGAAAAACAATTATTTAAAAAAAACAAGTTAAAGAGCCATTTTAAAATTAAAAATTATGCCTCTATATCAGATACTGTATTTTACTCTATTTTAGAGTTAAAAATAGCTATGGCTAGAGATGCTCATTAGAATTTCTTAGGTGTACCCAGTTATACACGTAGGGATGTATTTATATACACATTTTAATGGGACCAGATAGTTACTTAGAATTTCTTAGGTGTACCTAGTTAGTTATACATGGCAACGCAACAGCCTGTAATCGGCAGGGTATCTTAATCCCTTTAAAATTGGCCAAGCGGTGGCAGTCCTTGCTCTTCGCTTGCCATTAGCCTGCGAATGATTTTACTGGCTTGCCAGTGTTTCATTTTGTATTTTTCAGTACTGCCAGTGATACTAGGGTTCTAAAGGACCTTCTAAAAGCTAAAATCATTTTTAAAACTATTGCAGCAAAAACAATAATAAATATATTCACATGAATAAGTGTTTCATTTTAGAAAAAATAATTATTTAAAAAAAACAAGTTAATGAGCCATTTTAAAAATAAAAATTATGCCTCTATCATCAGATACTTTATTTTACTCTATTTTAGAGTTAAAAATAGCTATGGCTAGAGATGCTCTTAGAATTTCTTAGGTGTACCCAGTTATACACGTAGGGATGTATTTATATACACATTTTAATGGGACCAGATAGTTACTTAGAATTTCTTAGGTGTACCTAGTTAGTTATACATGGCAACGCAACATGCCTGTGATCGGCAGGGGATCTTAATCCCTTTAAAATTGGCCAAGCGGTGGCAGTCCTTGCTCTCCGCTTGCGATTAGCCTGCGAATGATTTTACTGGCTTGCCAGTGTTTCTTTTTGTATTTTTCAGACCTGCTAGTGATACTAGGGTTCTAAAGGACCTTCTGAAAGCTAAAATCATTTTAAAAACTATTGCAGCAAAAACAATAATAAAATATTCATATGAATAAGTCTTTTATTTTAGAAAAAACAATTATTTTAAAAAACAAGTTAAAGAGCCATTTTTAAATTAAAAATTATGCCTTTATTATCAGATACTGTATTTTACTCTATTTTAGAGTTAAAAATAGCTATGGCTGGAGATGCTCTTAGAATTTCTTAGGTGTACCCAGTTATACACGTAGGATGTATTTATATACACATTTTAATGGGACCAGATAGTTACTTAGAATTGCTTAGGTGTACCTAGTTAGTTATACATGGCAACGCAACAGCCTGTGATCGGCAAGGGATCTTAATCCCTTTAAAATTGGCCAAGCGGTGGCAGTCCTTGCTCTCCGCTTGCCATTAGCCTGCGAATGATTTTACTGGCTTGCCAGTGTTTCATTTTGTATTTTTCAGACCTGCCAGTGATACTAGGGTTCTAAAGGACCTTCTAAAGCTAAAATCCATTTTAAAAACTATTGCAGCAAAAAAAATAATAAATATATTCATATGAATAAGTGTTTCATTTTAGAAAAAACAATTATTTAAAAAAAACAAGTTAATGAGCCATTTTAAAAATAAAAATTATGCCTCTATTATCAGATACTGTATTTTACACTATTTTAGAGTTAAAAATAGCTATGGCTGGAGATGCTCTTAGAATTTCTTAGGTGTACCCAGTTATACACGTAGGGATGTATTTATATACACATTTCAATGGAACCAGATAGTTACTTAGAATTTCTTAGGTGTACCTAGTTAGTTATACATGGCAACGCAACAGTCTGTGATCGGCAGGGGATCTTAATCCCTTTAAAATTGTCCAAGCGGTGGCAGTCCTTGCTCTCCGCTTGCAATTAGCCTGCGAATGATTTTACTGGCTTGCCAGTGTTTCTTTTTGTATTTTCAGACCTGCCATTGATACTAGGGTTCTAAAGGACCTTCTAAAAGCTAAAATCATTTTAAAAAACTATTGCAGCAAAAACAATAATAAATATATTCATATGAATAAGTGTTTTATTTTAGAAAAAACAATTATTTAAAAAAAAACAAGTTAAAGAGCCATTTTTAAATTAAAAATTATGCCTCTATTATCAGATACTGTATTTTACTCTATTTTAGAGTTAAAAATAGCTATGGCTGGAGACGCTCTTAGAATTTCTTAGGTGTACCCAGTTATACACGTAGGGATGTATTTATATACACATTTTAATGGGACCAGATAGTTACTTAGAATTGCTTAGGTGTACCTAGTTAGTTATACATGGCAACACAACAGCCTGTGATCGGCAGGGGATCTTATCCCTTTAAAATTGGCCAAGCGGTGGCAGTCCTTGCTCTCCGCTTGCCATTAGTCTGCGAATGATTTTACTGGCTTGCCAGTGTTTCCTTTTGTATTTTTCAGACCTGCCAGTGAGACTAGGGTTCTAAAGGACCTTCTTAAAGCTAAAATACTTTTAAAAACTATTGCAGCAAAAACAATCAATAAATATATTCATATGAATAAGTGTTTCATTTTAGAAAAAAAATTATTTAAAAAAAAAACAAGTTAAAGAGCCATTTTTAAATTAAAAATTATGCCTCTATTATCAGATACTGTATTTTACTCTATTTTAGAGTTAAAAATAGCTATGGCTAGAGATGCTCTTAGAATTTCTTAGGTGTACCCAGTTATACACGTACGGATGTATTTATATACACATTTTAATGGGACCAGATAGTTACTTAGAATTTCTTAGGTGTACCTAGTTATTTATACATGGCAACGCAACAGCCTGTGATCGGCAGGGGATCTTTTATCCCTTTAAAATTGGCCAAGCGGTGGCAGTCCTTGCTCTCCGCTTGCCATTAGTCTGCGAATGATTTTAGTGGCTTGCCAGTGTTTCTTTTTGTATTTTTCAGACCTGCCAGTGAGACTAGGGTTCTAAAGGACCTACTAAAAGCTAAAATCATTTTAAAAACTATTGCAGCAAAAACAATAATAAAAATATTCATATGAATAAGTCTTTTATTTTAGAAAAAAACAATTATTTTAAAAAAAACAAGTTAAAGAGCCATTTTAAATTAAAAATTATGCCTCTATTATCAGATACTGTATTTTACTCTATTTGAGAGTTAAAAATAGCTATGGCTGGAGACGCTCTTAGAATTTCTTAGGTGTACCCAGTTATACACGTAGGATGTATTTATATACACATTTTAATGGGACCAGATAGTTACTTAGAATTGCTTAGGTGTACCTAGTTAGTTATACATGGCAACGCAACAGCCTGTGATCGGCAGGGATTCTTTATCCCTTTAAAATTGGCCAAGCGGGTGGCAGTCCTTGCTCTCCGCTTGCCATTAGTCTGCGAATGATTTTACTGGCTTGCCAGTGTTTCTTTTTGTATTTTTCAGACCTGCCAGTGAGACTAGGGTTCTAAAGGACCTTCTTAAAGCTAAAATACTTTTAAAAACTATTGCAGCAAAAAACAATATAAATATATTCAATATGAATAAGGTTTTATTTTAGAAAAAACAATTATTTTAAAAAAAAACAAGTTAAGAGCCATTTTTAAATTAAAAATTATGCCTCTATTATCAGATACTGTATTTTACTCTATTTTAGAGTTAAAAATAGCTATGGCTAGAGATGCTCTTAGAATTTCTTAGGTGTACCCAGTTATACACGTAGGGATGTATTTATATACACATTTGAATGGGACCAGATAGTTACTTAGAATTGCTTAGGTGTACCTAGTTAGTTATACATGGCAACGCAACAGCCTGTGATCGGCGGGGATCTTAATCCTTTAAATTGCCAAGCGGTGGCAGGTCCTTGCTCTCCGCTTGCCATTAGGCCTGCGAAATGATTTTACTGGCTTGCCAGTGTTTCTTTTGTATTTTTCAGAACTGCAGTGATACTAGGGGTTCTAAAGGACCTACTAAAAAGCTAAAATCATTTATAAAAACTATTGCAGCAAAACAATAATAAAATATTCATATGAATAAGTCGTTTATTTAGAAAAAACAATTATTTTTAAAAAAACACAGTTAAAGAGCCATTTTTAAATTAAAAATTATGCTCTATTATCAGATACTGTATTTTACTCTATTTTAGAGTTAAAAATAGCTATGGCTGAGACGCTCTTAGAATTTCTTAGGTGTACCCAGTTATACACGTAGGATGTATTTATATACACATTTTAATGGACCAGATAGTTACTTAGAATTGCTTAGGTGTACCTAGTTAGTTATACATGGCAACGCAAGCCTGTGATCGGCAGGGGATCTTATCCCTTTA
>JAATWR010000042.1:40328-50328 GCA_018703725.1 Brassica juncea
CGATTCACATCACAGGCAGCTCGAGTTCCCAATCAACCAGCTCGCAAAGGAAGCAACTCGCGACCCGATAGGAGGCAGCGTCCGTCCAGCTCGCGTCCGAGGTTTATCAGCCCATCTTGGAGGTCCGGTTTCTACAATCTGCAAGACAAAGGTAATCCTAATTCTGAGAACATGAATCGAACCTGGTTGTCTTGTAAAGATTGAAACCCTAAAAGATAATCTCTAAAACTAAAAGCCATAGGATAATAGATCAATACCTTGAGTAAATCGAAGCTCTATAAGTTCGATCTAAACCTAAGAAAGAGATTGATCCATTGATCAATTAAAATCAGAGCCTTGAAGGTTTTTGAATCTCAAATCAAATCCCCTTGATCAAAGATCAAAGTATTCAAAATCCCCTAAAATCCTAATCATTAAAATCGGTTTTAATTTGAAACTTGAGTGTTTTGATTGATCACCTCGAGATGTTATTAGAAAACTCTAAATTCGAATTTAAAGATCCTAAGGCCTTGAAACCTTAAAACTTTAAAAGTTTTATCGAATGAAAGTTAGGTTGCTAGATTACCTAATAGATATGCAATAGGATTGAAAACATTTAGATTAATAATCCCCTATTGTATATAGCCATTGTACACACTTGCGGCCTTGTGCCCTTGACTGGTTGAAAGTCGTGTGGCTTAGTGTACATCTAAGAGGCCGTATGGCCTAGCATCCGGATGGTTATAGAAACCGGATTGCATAATGATCCAATCCTTAGGATTGATGTATCACATAAAATACCGTGAAGCTTAAGGCATCACAATATATGACCGTATGGTCTAGAGAGACATCATATCTGAATGATCATGCGACCTTGTTTGCATATCTCATGAACCGATCTTTAAGATCGCTGTATCACTAATATGATCGTGTGATCTAAAGCATCACATTACAAAGCCGTGTGGCTTAATACATATCTAAGTGGCTGCATAGCCTAGCATCCGGATAGTCACATGACCCGGACTGCATCATGATCCGATCCTTAAGATCGTTGTATCACATAATAATCGTGAAAGTCTAAGGCATTACATTGCAAAGTAGTATGGCCTTATATCCGATTTATATATAAACCGGATTGTATCATGAACCAATCTCTAGGATTGTTGTATCACACTAACATGGCCGTGTGACCTGACTCACACCATGATCGATTATTTTCATAGATGCGTAAGAACTTGTTTGTGGCCGAGCTTGCTATATCATGCGGCTGCATGACCACATTATGAACCTAAAATTTTAAATAACAATGTGACTCAGATATCGAAAAGGGACTTGGTGATATAATCACCAAGGACAACAATGAGAATGAATTGGTACAATATTCCATCATCTCATTGAAGGTCTAAAAGATCAGTACATCACTATGGAAAATCCACTAGACTTTGGGTATGCTTCACAGCATAGAAATTACCACCATAAAACGGTGTTGCTTCCAAAGGCTAGAAATGACTAGAAGAATCTAAGATTCTTGGATTACAAAGTCATGGATGAGTACAACTCAGTCTTGTTTAAGACAGTCTCAATGCTGAGACTTTGTGGTGAAATAGTAACCAAGAAAGAGTTACTAGAGAAGTCCTATTCCACATTCCATGTGTCGAAAGTCATACTGTAACAACAGTATAGAATAAAAGGCTTTGCCACTTATACTAACCTGATCGCATGACTGCTTCTAGCAGAGACCAAATTTTCGATACGACTAGTCTTATTGCTTTATGATTGCAATTGTGTTTTAACCTAAGGATCATTCACGATTTTTATATATAATGGAATTGGTTTTTAAGTTTATTGAATCTTGCCTGATCTTACTTGAACATATGGATGTTTTAAAGTATTGCCTAAAGGGCATAAAACCAAGAAACCATGAATGGTATAGCAAGCATAGTAAAGAAACTATGGCTACGGCATTTGCCTATAAGGCATTATATACACCCAAAGAAAACGTGGTCCATTGAGTTATAATGAATGGTTTCCAAATAAGAAACAATGGACAAACTAGAAGGAAGCAAGTTCCTTCAGATTTTGAAAGAAAAATCGCCTAAGACCTTGAAAGAAAGTGATCGAAAACTATACCAATGATCCCTACTGATTTAAAACTATGCTACAAAGATCAGTATGATAAGAGGCAAGAGAGGTGGTGACTATCATGACATAGCCCACGAAATTACACTATATGGCAAGATAGGATTAGCCATCCTAAAGTTTAAATTTGATGCAAAGAAATTGAAAAGGCACAAAGTTATCCCGTAAAGATCTCACGTTGTGAAACATGTACACAAAGGAAAACTCATTAGGCTTAATTATCCCAAATCACCACGACCTTATAGTATGGTCATGAGGGGGAGAGAGGATAAACCCATGATCAATACTACAAGTTCGTGTACTATGGTCTAAAGACCATGTTATATGGCTTGGCCATTACTCGGCCATAAAGGGCCATTACCCGGCCAAAGAGAAGCCATGATAGAAACGGCCAAACCAAAGAGGCTATCACCTATAAACAGCTTGGCCACGACTTAGGCCATGACTTGACCGTGACTTGTCTGAATAGTGCAGGCTTGGCCGCACACAGTCCATGACTCGGCCAAAGAGGCCGAAGAGACCATGAGAGACAACGGCCTGGCCGCAAAGGCCATAAACCGGCCAGAGAGGCCATTACCTATAAGAGGTTCGGCCATTACCTATATGCTTGGGGACATAATGAATTGACATGTATAGAATGATAAATAAGATCATATGCATCAGGCCATATAAGTGAGCATAGATATTCCCATCTAAAGAATGAATACGGGTCATTAAAACCAGACATACCATCTTAAGAGTTCATTGAAATAAACCACCACATACATATATGTGCCGTCTAAGATGGAACCTCAGAAGAGGATTGGGAATATATGTTGGATAGGAGTATTACTTTCTCCACGAATTCAAAGAGACCTTGAGCCAAAACATGGGTGATTGAATAAAGGCCAGGTACGGATTGCATGACCAAAAGCATCCGACTATCCAAACATTAAAGGAGAAAGATTATAAGCTGGATAAAGAAAGAGTAAAGGAATGATAAGAATGGTTTTAACCATCATTGTCTTGGCAAGATCCTCGGACTAGAGAATATGATTTAAGACGTCCAAAGAAAGATTATACAAAGCTATCTAACTGAGAAGCTAATCGAGATGCCAGACACTGACCCGAAAAGAATGAATATGTCATAACCAGCTTAGCACCAAATGAAACGTCCTTGAAGAGACATAATCAAGTTGCTATAAGAGTCTATAGAAGATAGACCAAGTGTTCCATAAAGATAAAGGAACCTCGGATAGAAAGAAAAGAGAAAGGTGCATAGAGAGATCCGAGTTCATGATAAGAGAAACCATACCAGACATTGAGAGATAAAGGCTGGCCAGCTAAACATCTAAGGTACCAAACCATGTAGTCTTGGGACGCCAAGCTACTAGGTAACAAAGGTCCTGGATAATGAAATCTCAAAGTGATCAGATCATGTCTGGAACATAATGGAACCACATGAAAGTGTCGACACACACACACATGAATGTTATATAAAGATGCATAAGAGAATAAAGCACTTGAACATAAAGAGATAAGCGAGGATCATGAACCCACGAATGAGTACTCACCATACAATCATAGAATCATAAAGATTATAAAGAATAGAAAGAAAAACGTGGAGGTTCAAAAGTATCTAAAGAGAGATGAGCGTATTGGCCATGTACATATACAGAAACGCCACCCGAAAAACCAGTGAAATAGATGGATCTTGTGTGATAAAGAAACCGTGAGAGAGGACACATGATCACGTGGCCTAGAGTGCCCATGTCCTCCTACTAACAGCATTAGATCATAGCTTGTTACACAAGGTATTCACAAAGATCAAAGGAACAGATTATAAGGAGATAAAATCCTATGTGGTGATTGCTGCTACAGAATTCGAAATTGACAAAAGTCTGGTCATAAGAAAGAAAATAGATACAAAGATGTAGTAAGCAGCATATGGATCACTGGATAATATAAGATAAGATAAGATAATATAGAATGAAAGAACAGCTTCGTTCCTAAGCTGATTCATGGACTAAACAGCAGCTGCATATAGTAAAGGAAATTGATCACACATGATCATTGATCTTGGAGTTGTATAAAAGACAATCCAATAAACAGTCCATATACATAAGAGGTTTTATAAGAAATTCCTTGTGCATATACTAAACCTAAAGGAGGTTAGTAAATATAGAATGAAATCCATGTGGGTGTCTGGCTAAAACGTCCAGCACACCAGCTGAGAGCATCCGGCTCTCTGGCCAAAGGCGTCCAGCCCTCAGGCTATAAGCGTCCGGCTCTGCCCGTCTAAGAACGTCCGGCCCCTTTTACCAAGGACGTCCGGCTCATAGCCTTTGATCACGAGCTAGTAGGAAAGATCAACCATCAGGTTGTGATCCAATAATCAGATCCCTTAAGTAAGGATCCGGCATAGCAGAACAGTCTGCTGCCGTATGATCTATTCCCATAAAACTCTATCATGGGATTGATAGGAAATATTTAATCAACCGGATACAAAGTATTGTAGTCCATAAGCTCGTTGAAGTCCATGACCTAATAATATATACTTAGTGTGTGATATGATCCACAGCAACTAAGGTCATGAGACGCCATCATATGGCATTACTTAAGGCAAAGAAATCGATGTCCACATGTGAGATACATGAGAGTGTGTTCGGCCTAAGAGCCATGATAAGAGATTGTAAACCTCAAAGCAATAATCATTGAACACTCATAAGATTAATAAGTGGACAAGTATGGACGTGGCCTATGAACTAGACATGGATCGACCAGATTGAATCATGGTCGAATGATAACTGTCCATATGTACTTGGTCTGTCCGACCTAAGTAAAGAGTTTGAAAGTAGATAAACACGTCTAGACTATGGACAGATACAAACACGTTTTGTAAAGACCTAATAGTGATCCCTAAGGACAATGTGATTCATGTTGTAAAAGAAGGGTTTGAGACTGAATATTTCGTGTGTATTATTAATCATCAAAAGGGGTTCCTTATATAAGGATTACAAGATAGAGATAAATGGAAAAAGTACTTATCCTAATCCTACATGAAATAGGAAATCTACTAAATACATAAAAGGAAAGATTACATCTACTAGGAAAAGGAAAGAGTTTCCTTTTCTCTCTAAGCTTGTGGCCGCCTCTCTCTCTCCTGAAGTCGGCTCTCTCTCTCTCCTCTTGGACACGGCCGCGGTTGGGCCTGATCATGGCCGTTGGGCCTTCTTCTCTTCTTGTCTTGGTTAATGGCAATCCACACATGTTTTATAACACTCCCCCTTGGATGCCATAACCATATGTGATATGTATCATGCACGATGTTGCCTCATTAAAACCTTTCTAGGAAAAACCAAAACCCAAGGTGGGAAAAATGGAAACCGTAGATAGGAAAAAGAGTACAACGCACGACACTCCCCCTCATAACTATATCCATACAGGATCTGTAGTACGCTTCATGTTGCCTCGTTAAAACCTTATCAGGAAAACCCAGTGGGACAAAACCATGATGAAGGAAAAAGAGTACAACACGCACTACTCCCCCTGATGTGAACCTCCGTGTAGGTTCTACATACTACGCATCTAATGCGTGATCTATCCTGTAGGTATAGAATGGGAGTAATCGGCCAGTTTCATTACTGCACCGTAATTAAGACCACTTAGACCTCTTAGGTCGTTTCTCATGTCCTTTGACATGTAGTGTCCCGTTTAAAGCATGTGTGCTAAGCAATGTCAATCACATTGTCCTAAGGGATCACTATTAGGTCTTTACAAAACGTGTTTGTATCTGTCCATAGTCTAGACGTGTTTGTCTACTTTCAAACTCTTTACTTAGGTCGGACAGACCAAGTACTTATGGACAGTTATCATTCGACCATGTTTCAATCTGGTCGATCCATGTCTAGTTCATAGGCCACGTCCATACTTGTCCACTTATTAATCTTATGAGTGTTCAATGATTATTGCTTTGAGGTTTTATAATCTCTTATCATGGCTCTTAGGCCGAACACACTCTCATGTATCTCACATGTGGACATCGATTTCTTTGCCTTAAGTAATGCCATATGATGGCGTCTCATGACCTTAGTTGCTGTGGATCATATCACACACTAAGTATATATTATTAGGTCATGGACTTCAACGAGCTTATGGACTACAATACTTTGTATCCGGTTGATTAAATATTTCCTATCAATCCCATGACAGAGTTTTATGGGAATAGATCATACGGCAGCAGACTGTTCTGCTATGCCGGATCCTTACTTAAGGGATCTGATTATTGGATCACAACCTGATGGTTGATCTTTCCTACTAGCTCGTGATCAAAGGCTATGAGCCGGACGTCCTTGGTAAAAAGGGGCCGGACGTTCTTAGACGGGCAGAGCCGGACGCTTATAGCCTGAGGGCTGGACGCTTTTGGCCAGAGAGCCGGACGCTCTCAGCTGGTGTGCTGGACGTTTTAGCCAGTCACCTACATGGATTTCATTCTATGTCTACTAACCTCTTTTAGGTTTAGTATAAGCACAAGGAATTTCTTTATAAAACCTCTTATGTATATGGACTGTTTATTGGATTGTCTTTTATACCACTCCAAAATCAATGATCATGTGTGATCGATTTCTTTTACTATATGCAGCTGCTGTTTAGTCCATGAATCAGCTTAGGAACGAAGCTGTTCTTTCATTCTATATTATCTTATCTTATCTTATATTATCCAGTGATCCATATGCTGCTTACTACATCTTTGTATCTATTTTCTTTCTTATGACCAGACTTGGTTTAATATCGAAAATCTGTAGCAGCAATCACCACATAGGAGTTCATCTCCTTATAATCTGTTCCTTTGATCTTTGTGAGTACCTTGTGCAAGCTATGATCTAATGCTGTCAATATGAAGACATGGACACTCTAGGTCACGTGATTATGTGTCTTCTCTCACGGTTTCTTTATCTCACAAGATCCATCTATTTCATTGGTTTATCGGATGGCGTTTCTGTATATGTACATGGCCAATACGCTCATCTCTCTTTAGATACTTTTGAACCTCCACGTCTATCTTTTATATTCTTTATAATCTTTATGATTCTATGATTGTATGATGAGTACTCATTCGTGGGTTCTCTGATCCTCGCTTATCTCTTTATGTTCAAGTGCTTTTCTCTTATGCATCTTTATATAGATGTTCATGTGTGTGTGTCGACACTTTCATGAGGTTCCATTATGTTCCAGACATGATCTGATCACTTTGAGATTTCATTATCCAGGACCCTTGTTACCTAGTAGCTTGGCGTCCCAAGACTACATGGTTTGGTACCTTAGATGTTTAGCTGGCCAGCCTTTATCTCTCAATGTCTGGTATGGTTTCTCTTATCATGAACTCGGATCTCTCTATGCACCTTTCTCTTTTCTTTCTATCCGAGGTTCCTTTATCTTTATGGAACACTTGGTCTATCTTCTATAGACTCTTATAGCAACTTGATTATGTCTCTTCAAGGACGTTTCATTTGGTGCTAAGCTGGTTATGACATATTCATTCTTTTCGGGTCAGTGTCTGGCATCTCGATTAGCTTCTCAGTTAGATAGCTTTGTATAATCTTTCTTTGGACGTCTTAAATCATATTCTCTAGTCCGAGGATCTTGCCAAGACAATGATGGTTAAAACCATTCTTATCATTCCTTTACTCTTTCTTTATCCAGCTTATAATCTTTCTCCTTTAATGTTTGGATAGTCGGATGCTTTTGGTCATGCAATCCGTACCTGGCCTTTATTCAATCACCCATGTTTTGGCTCAAGGTCTCTTTGAATTCGTGGAGAAAGTAATACTCCTATCCAACATATATTCCCAATCCTCTTATGAGGTTCCATCTTAGACGGCACATATATGTATGTGGTGGTTTATTTCAAAATCTCTTAAGATGGTATGTCTGGTTTTAATGACCCGTATTCATTCTTTAGATGGGAATATCTATGCTCACTTATATGGCCTGATGCATACTATCTTATTTATCATTCTATACATGTAAATTCATTATGTCCCCAAGCATATAGGTAATGGCCGAACCTCTTATAGGTAATGGCCTCTCTGGCCGGTTTATGGCCTTTGCGGCCAGACCGTTGTCTCTCATGGTCTCTTCGGCTTCTTTGGTCGAGTCATGGACTGTGTGCGGCCAAGCCTGCACTATGAGACCAAGTCACGGCTAAGTCATGGCCAGGTCGTGGCCAGGCTGTTTATAGGTGATAGCCTCTTTGGTTTGGCCGTTTGTATCATGGTCTCTTTGGTCGGGTAATGGCCGAGTAATGGTCGAGCCATATAACATGGTCTTTAGACCATAGTACACGAACTTGTAGTATTGATCATGGGTTTATCCTCTCTCCCCCTCATGACCATACTATAAGGTCGTGGTGCTTTGGGATAATTAAGCCTAATGAGTTTCCCTATGTGTACATGTTACACAACGTGAGATCTTTACGGGATAACTTTGTGCCTTTTCAATTTCTTTGCATCAAGTTTAAACTTTAGGATGGCTAATCCTATCTTGCCATATAGTGTATAATTTCGTGGGCTATGTCTTTATAGTCACCACCTCTCTTGCCTCTTATCATACTGATCTTTGTAGCATAGTTTTAAATCAGTAGGGATCATTGGTATAGTTTTCGATCACTTTCTTTCAAGGTCTTAGGCGATTTTTCTTTCAAAATCTGAAGGAACTTGTTTCCTTTCTTGCCCATTGTTTCTATTTGGAAACCATTCATTATAACTCAATGGGTCATACATTCTTTTGGGTGTATATTAATGCCTTTGAGGCAAATGCCTTTAGCCATAGTTTCTTTACTATGCTTACTATACCATTCATGGTTTCTTGGTTTTATGCCCTTTAGGCAATACTTTAAAACATCCATATGTTCAAGTAAGATCAGGCAAGATTCAATAAACTTAAAACCAATTCCATTATATATAAAAATCGTGAATGATCCTTAGGTTAAAACATAATTGCAATCATAAAGCAATAAGACTAGTCGTATCGAAATTTGGTCTCTGCTAGAAGCAGTCATGCGATCAGGTTAGTATAAGTGGCGAAGCCTTTTATTCTATACTGTTGTTACAGTATGACTTTCGACACATGGAATGTGAAATAGGACTTCTCTAGTAACTCTTTCTTGGTTACTATTTCACCACAAAGTCTCAGCACCGAGACTGTCTCAAACAAGACTGAGTTGTACTCATCCATGACTTTGTTCTAGTCATTTCTAGCCTTTGGAAGCAACACCGTTTTATGGTGGTAATTTCTATGCTGTGAAGCATACCCAAAGTCTAGTGGATTTTCCATAATGATGTACTGATCTTTTAGACCTTCAATGAGATGATGGAATCATGTACCAATTCATTCTCATTGTTGTCCTTGGTGATTGTATCACCAAGTCCCTTTTCGATATCTAAGTCACATTGTCATTTAAAATTTCGGTTCACAATGTGGCTCATGCAGCCGCATGATATAGCAAGCTCGGCCACAAACAAGTTCTTACGCATCTATGAAAACAATCGATCATGGTGTGAGTCAGGTCACACGGCCATGTCTTGTGATGCTTAGACCTCACAACCATCTTAGTGTGATACAGCAATCTTAGAGATTGGTTCATGTTATAACCTGGTTTATATATCCATCCGGATATAAGGCCATACGGCTTTGCGATGTAATGCTTTAGACTTTCACGATTATTATGTGATACAACGATCTTAAGGATCGGATCATGATGCAGTCCGGGTCATGTGACTATCCGGATGCTAGGCTATACAGCCACTTAGATATGTATTAAGCCACACGGCTTTGTAATGTGATGCTTTAGATCACACGATCATATTAGTGATACAGCGATCTTAAAGATCGGTTCATGAGA
>JAATWR010000042.1:60328-62828 GCA_018703725.1 Brassica juncea
CAGGACCCTTGTTACCTAGTAGCAATTGGCGTCCCAAGACTACCATGGTTTTTTGTTTTGTACCGATATTGAGTTTAGCTTGGCCAGCCTTATACTCTCAATGTTCTGGTAGTGTTTCTCTCTTATCATGAACTAGCGGAATCTCTCTCTGGCACCTTTTCCTTTTCTTTGTTCTATCCCGAGGTTCCTTATCTTTATGAACACGTGTTGGTCCTATCTTCCTATACGGACTCTTTCTACACGTTGATTATGTCTCTTCAAGGACGTTTCATTTTTTGGTGCTAAGCTGGGTATTATACTTTCCTCATTTTTTCGGGTCAGTGTCTGCATCTATTAGTTCTCGTTAGGATACTTTCGATAATGTTCTTTGGACTCTTAAATCATTCCTCTATCCAGCGGATCTTGCCAGACAGATGTGTTAAACCATTCTTATATTCCTTTACTTCTCTTTCTTTTGCCAGCTTATAATCTTTCTCTCTTTATGTTTGGATAGTCGGTTATCTTTTGTGTCATGCAATCCGTAACTGGCCTTATTCACACATCACCATTTTTGCTACAGGTCTCTTTGCAATTTCGTGGAGAAAGTTAATACTCATTATCCAACTATATCCTTCCACAATCCTCTTATGGGGGTTCCCATCTTAGACGCACATAGTATTATGTGGTGTTTATTTCAAATCTCCTACGATGGTACTTCTGGCTTTTAATGACCCAATCTTCTTTAGATTGGGAATATTATGCTCCACTATATGGCCTGATGCAACATATCTTATTTACATTCTATACCATTAAATTCAGTTATGTCCCCAAGCCTATAAATTACGGCCGAACCTTTATAGGTAATGGGCCTCTCTGCCGTTTATGGCTTTGCGGCCCAGACGTTTTTCCTCTCACTCTGGTCTTTTCGGCTTCTGTGTCGAGTCATGGACTGGTGTTGCGGCCAAGCCTGCAATTGAGACCAATTCACGCTAAGTCATGGCCAGGTCGTGGCCAGGCTGTTTATTAGGTGATAGCCTCTTTGGTTTGGCCGTTGTATCATGGTTCTCTTGGGTCGGTTAATTGGCGAGTAATGGTCGAGCCATATAACAGCTGGTCTTTAGAACCATAGTACAACGAATTGTAGTATGATCATGGGTTTATCCTCTCTCCCCTCAGACCATACTTAGGTACGTGGGCTTTGTGGATAATTGAAGCATACTGAGTTTCCCTATGTGTACAGTTACACAAACGTGAGATCTTTACGGGATAACTTCTGTGCTTTTCCAATTTCTTTGCATCAAGTTTAAAACTTTAGGATGGCTAATCCTATTTGCCATTAGTGTATAACCTTTCGTGGGCTATGTCTTTATATCACACCTCTCTTGCCTCTTATCATAATTTGACTTTGTGACATAGTTTTAAATCAGTAGGCGATCTTGGTTTATAGTTTTTCGATCACTTTCTTTCAAGGTTTAGGCGAATTTTTCTATTCAAAATCTGAATGGAACCTTGTTCTTTCTTGCCCTGTTTCTCATTTGGACAACCATTTTCATTAACTCATGGGTTCATTCATTGCTTTTGGGGTATTTAATGCCTTTGAGCAAATGCCTTTTAGGCCATAGTTTTCTTTGACTATCTTACAATACCATTCATGGTTTCCTTGGTTTTATGCCTTTAGGCATACTTCTAAAACATACCTATGTTCAGTAAATCAGGCATGGATTCACTAAACTAAACCAATTCCATTATATATACAAAATGTGACTGATCTTTAGGTTAAACACATAGTGCAAATCATAAAGCAATGGAACTAGTCGTATCGAAATTTGGTCTCTGCCCTGAAGCAGTAATGCGATCAGGTAGTATGAAGTGGGCGAAGACCTTGTAATTCTATATGTTTTGTTACAGTATGTACTTCGAAATGGAATGTGAAAATGGCTTCTCTAGTAACTCTTTTCTTGGTTACTATTTCACCCAAAGTTCAGCACCCGAGACGTTCTAAAAACAAGGACTGAGTTGTACTATCCATGACTTGTGTTCTAGTTCAATTTCTAGCCTTTGGAAGCAACACCGTTTTTAAGGTGGTAATTTCTATGCTTGGAAGCATCCCAAAGTACTAGTGGATTTTTTCCATATGTGTACTGATCTTTTAGACCTCCATGAGATGATGGATTTCATTACAATTCATTCTCATGTGTTGTCCTTGGTTGATGTATCAAAGTTCCCTTTTCGATTACTAAGTCCACCTTGTATTTAAAATTTCGGTTCCCACAATGTGGCTTCTGCCAGCCGCATGATATAGCAAGCTCGGCCAACACACAAGTTCTTACGCAGTCTATGAAAACAATCGAGTCATGGTGTGAGTAGGTCACCCACGGCCATGTCTTGTGATGCTTAGACCTCACAACCATCTTAGTGTTGCATACAGCAATCTTAGAGATTGGTTTCATGTTATAACCATGGTTTATAATCCCTCGGAATAAGGCCATACGGCATTTTGCGATGTAAGCTTATAAGACTT
>JAATWR010000042.1:77828-82828 GCA_018703725.1 Brassica juncea
GCGTACTGAAGGGATGAATTAACTCTTTTGGGTTTTAATGCTCCCGTCAGGATGGTTTTGGCCGAGACTTGTGCACATGCGGGCTGCATTTCATCGGCCAATCTGAAAGATTAGGTTGAGAGTGAATTTCACCAAGTAAAAATCTCGAACCTCCGACGGGATCTTCTTATATACTTGAATTTTTTTTGGGTTTTGTTATAAAACACATGTGGATTGCTAGTAACCATATAAAGGAAGAACGGACCGCGTCCAGGCCCAAGACCAAGACCGCGTCCAAGAGAGAAAGAGAGAGAGGCGGCCAAAACATTGGACCGACCTTAAACCTTAGATTTAGGACTTTCCTTTTCTCTCCATGTTTATCTATAAGAGGTTTTCCTTTTTACTTTAGGATAAGGATATGTACTATTTCCTTTTATCTATATCTTGTAATCTCCTATATAAGGGACACACTTTGATTAATGAAAGATACACGATTTCCCCATCTTTTACAACACGTTATCAGCACGATAGCCTCTAATTCCCTGAGACCTAAAATCGATAACTAAAAGCCTAAAGCCGGCGACTCAAAGCTAAACCCTAGACGTTCTCCATCGTTCCAAAAGCTTGACATCTTCAAGACCGAACGTCCTCAGCTTCCTGATCGCGTCCTCAGCTCGCACGCAAGAAGAACGCATCCGCCCAGCACTCAGCTCGCAGCTCGCGTCCGTTCCCAGCTCGCGTCCGACTACATCCGCGACCCGATAGGAGGCAGCAAGCGTTCTTTCTCCTCAGCTCGAAGTTTCATCTGTTCTTAGGTGGTCCGGTTCATTACCTCTACAAAACTAAGGTATGAACACAATCTGAGAACATAGAATAAGATCGAAACCCTAATCCATCATTATGGAAATCTTATTCTTGTTGAAACCTTAAAAGCAACCACAAGATTAAAATCAACAAAGTCTTAAAACTAGAAAGCTAAAATCGATTCCAACATAGAAGTTAATTGTATGTTGATTGATTGAATCTGAAAACTGGTAAACCCTAATCAAGGAATCGAAACCCTAAACCCTAAAGTTAGAAATCGATTGTTAAGATTGCGATTGCTTGTTTTGATTTCTTGCCTATTCTTGAAGTTTAGGATTGTTAGATTGTTCTTCATGAAATAATCTAACTAAGAACACAAAATACTTAAGGCCTTGAAACCTTAACATAAGGTTGATAAGAATTCAAAGATTGAAACCCTAGGGATTATGAAAAGAAGTAAGATAAGGTAGATTGTTTTACATGAAACCGAATATTGGAATGCATTCACAATTGATCGACCAGCATATAGAACATACGAGTTAGGTTGTTAGAAAACCTATAGAACCGTGAGGTTCATGATTGATAGCACCATGGTCGACTAGAATTGTTTGAATATCATGAATGCGTAAGACATGTTGTGGCCGAGCTTGTTTATATCATGCGGCCACGTGATCATATTATGAAACCTAATACATTACATGGTAATATGATTCAGATGTCGAAAATAGCAAACAGAGACTATGCACCCCTCAATCTCTCCGGAGATAACTACTTGCAGTGGGCATTAGACACAAGGATTAGTCTAAAATCCAAGGGACTCGGTGATACAATCATCGAGAACAACAATGAGAATGAAAAGAACCGATACAGAGCCTTAGGCCTTATGCGGCATCATCTCATTGATGGTCTTAAAGATCAGTACATGACAATCGAGAATCCACTAGATCTTTGGATGGCTTTAAAGAATAGATATGATCACCACAGAATGGTGTTGCTTCCTAAAGCAAGGCATGATTGGATGCATCTAAGATTCTTAGACTATAAGTCGGTGGATGATTACAATTCAGCTCTATTCAAAATTGTCTCGATACTAAAGTTGTGTGGTGAAGAGGTAACCGATAGCATGATGCTTGAGAAGACCTATACTACCTTTAATCACTCAAACTCCGTGTTGCAAGAGCAATACAGGACAAAGGGTTTTGCCACATACACTGATCTGATCTCTTGCCTACTCCTGGCCGAGGCAAACAATGAACTCCTACTAAAGAGTAACGGAGTTAGACCGGCCGGGACAGCACCACCACCCGAAGCTCATGAAGTTGAGAAGAAGGATCCCAATGAGACATACTTTGTCCAAGACAATAAGAAACCATACGGCAATAGCCGTGGTGGATTCAAGAGGCGTGGACGTGACAACTCAAACGGTCGAGACGGCTACTCGACCGGCCGGAAAGGAAACCACAATAACCGTGGTCGTGGTTCCAATTACGGCCGGGGACGAGGCAGCTACGGCCGCGGACGAGGTGGCATATCCAAACCATCTTACACGTCCAACAAGTCTCTATGCCATAGATGCGGAAGTGACAATCATTGGGCAAAGAATTGTAGAACTCCGAAACACTTGTGCGACCTCTATCAAGAGAGCACCAAGAACAAGAACCCGGAGGCAAACATGATCCAAGAAAACGTCCAAGAGGACAAGGAAGGATATGGGTATGATGCTGACAATGAATCCGACAAGGATAACCAAGATGACCTAATGGATTTCGAGACATCCGATTGTCTCAAGGACTAGTTTTTCGAATCACATTGTCTTATTGCTTTATGTTTTTGATTTGGTGTTTTTATTTTATGTAATGGAATTTTAATAAGAAGAGTTTTAAACATCTTATGAAGTCTCTAAAGTTTAGAAATTTTATTTATAGAATGAATGATGAGATGAGTATACTTGTGGTGGATAGTGGCACAAGTCATACAATACTTAGAGACAAAAGGTACTTCATAAATCTCATAATGCAAAACGCAAAGGTACATACCATTGCGGGTGAGGCAAGCCTGATTGAAGGTCACGGCCAAGCCTATGTGATGATGCCTAATGGCACTCACCTAGAGATCAAAACCGCCCTGTATTCCCCAAGCTCTAGAAGAAGCTTATTGAGTTTCAAGGATATAAGGTTAAACGGTTTTCACCTTGAAACATGGGAAGAAGGAAACAATGAGTTCCTTAACATAATTTCGATCACCAAGGGCAACAAGAAGATCCTAGAGTCTATACCCGCAATGCGTACTGGTCTATACTATACACGGATCAGTATGATCGAGGCAAATGCCTCCGAGCTATTCACTTTATGGCATAACCGGCTTGGCCATCCCGGAACAAGCATGATGCGAAAATTGATAATGAATTCACAAGGGCACATGATCAAAGGAGTTATCCCATATAAGAATCTCACGTGTGCAGCATGTGCACAAGGGAAACTCATTACTAGGCCATCACCAGCCAAGGTTAACAAAGAAACCTTAAACTTTCTGGAAAGGATTCAAGGAGACATATGTGGACCAATACACCCACCTTGTGGGACGTTTAGATATTTCATGGTCCTCATTGATGCATCGACCAGATGGTCGCATGTATGCCTACTATCCACTAGGAATCTAGCCTTTGCACGGCTCCTTGCCCAAATGATAAGGCTGAGAGCACACTTTCCAGATTTCCCTCTTAAGACTATACGTCTAGACAATGCTGGTGAGTTTACGTCCCAAGCGTTTAATGAATATTGTATGTCCATGGGGGTAAGAATAGAGCACTCCGTGGCACATGTCCATACACAGAACGGCTTGGCCGAATCATTCATTAAACGGATCCAGCTGATAGCCCGGCCACTGCTTATGAAGTCTCAACTTCCGGTATCAGCATGGGGACATGCGGTTTTACATGCAGCAGAACTGATTCGCATCAGGCCATCTAGTGAACATATATATTCACCATCCCAACTACTTACGGGTCATGAGCCAGACGTGTCCCACATCAAGACATTCGGATGTGCCGTCTACATTCCAATTGCTCCACCACAGAGAACTAAGATGGGACCACAGAGGAGGATGGGAATATACGTAGGATATGATTCCCCAAGCATTATCAAGTATCTTGAGCCAACAACCGGTGATTTGTTTAAGGCCAGATACGAGGACTCACAGTTTGATGAGTCCACATATCCGTCCTTAGGGGGAGATAACAGCCGGTTGATTTCAAAAGATTTAGAATGGTTTACACCATCAACATCTTGGCAAGATCCTCGGACTAGAGATTGTGATCTAGAAGTCCAAAAGATTATACATCTACAAGAGCTAGCTAATAAGTTGCCAGAAGCATTTACTGACCCAAATAGAATGACACTATCACACAACCCGGCTTGTAATGCACCCATTAGATTGAACGTCCAAGATGGACAATGTCAAGTGGCTACAGAGTCTAAGCAACGTTTAAAACGTGGTAGACCAATTGGTTCCAAAGATAAACAGCCTCGGAAGTCCAAGAGAGGTGCTGGATCCGAGAGCATCAAAGAAACCGTCCAGGACATAGATGGGCCGGTCGAGCCGACCAGAACGGCCGAGCCATGCGTACCGGCCACACCCGATGATCCGGCCGTTCCTCAAAGTGAGGTCCGGGACGCTGGGCTTCACGGGACAGAAGGGCCGGACAATCAAGAGATCTCTATAAACCATGTAATGTCCAGGAAACAATGGAACAGAAAAGATATCAACGTTGATGATTTATTTGCATACAAGGTAGCACTTGAGATCATGGATAAAGATGAGGATCTAGAACCCACGTCCATACAAGAATGCATGCTAAGATCAGATTGGATCAAATGGAAAGAAGCTATAAACGTGGAGTTAGAATCATTGAGAAAGAGAGGCGTTTTTGGCCCTATAAGATTGACACCAAGAGATGTCAAACCAGTGGGATATAAATGGGTCTTTGTAAGAAAGAGAAACGAGAAAGGAGAAGTAGTGAGATACAAAGCACGGCTTGTAGCACAAGGATTCTCCCAAAGACCTGGAATAGATTATGAGGAGACTTACTCCCCTGTGGTGGATGCAACTACACTAAGGTATCTAATCAGTCTGGCAGTGAAAGAAAACATTGACTTACGCCTAATGGATGTAGTAACTGCATACCTATATGGACCACTGGATAATGAGATACACATGAA
>JAATWR010000043.1:5000-10000 GCA_018703725.1 Brassica juncea
TTGTAAAAGAAGGGTTTGAGACTGAATATTTCGTGTGTAATTCTTTCTGTGTATTATTAATGAACAAAGGGGGTTCCTTATATAAGGATTACAAGATAGAGATAAATGGAAAGAGTACTTATCCTAATCCTACATGAAATAGGAAATCTACTAAATACATAAAAGGAAAGATAACATCTATAAGGAAAAGGAAATAGGGTTTCCTTTTCTCCAAGTCTTGTGGTCGCCTCTCTCTCCTCTAGGTCGGCTCTCTCTCTCCTTAAGTTGGTTAGGAAGTGGCCGACTCTCTCTCTCTTGGACATGGCCGCGGTCGGGCCTGATCATGGCCGTTGGGCCTTCTTCTCTTCTTGTCTTGGTTAATGGCAATCCACACATGTTTTATAACACTCCCCCTTGGATGCCATAACCATACAGGATTTGTAGTACGCTTTAATGTTGCCTCATTAAAACCTTATCAGGAAAACCCAGTGGGACAAAACCATGATGAAGGAAAAAGAGTACAACACGCACTACTCCCCCTGATGTGAACCTCCGTGTAGGTTCTACATACTACGCATCTAATGCGTGATCTATCCTGTAGGTATAGGATGGGAGTAATCGGCCAGTTTCATTACTGCACCGTAATTAAGACCACTTAGACCTCTTAGGTCGTTTCTCATGTCCATTGACATGTAGTGTCCCGTTTAAAGCATGTGTGCTAAGCAATGTCAATCACATTGTCCTAAGGGATCACTATTAGGTCTTTACAAAACGTGTTTGTATCTGTCCATAGTCTAGACGTGTTTATCTACTTTCAAACTCTTTACTTAGGTCGGACAGACCAAGTACATATGGACAGTTATCATTCGACCATGATTCAATCTGGTCGATCCATGTCTAGTTCATAGGCCACGTCCATACTTGTCCACTTATCAATCTTATGAGTGTTCAATGATTATTGCTTTGAGGTTTTATAATCTCTTATCATGGCTCTGCGGCTGAACACACTCTCATGTATGGACATCGATCTTTCTTGCCTTAGGTAATGATGGCGTCTCATTGACCTTAGTTGCTGTGGATCATATCACACGCTTAATATATATTATTAGGTCATGGACTTTGGCTTTCATGAGCTTGCAACTCTTTTGGTATCCGACCGGGAAAGGTAGATCAAATATCTCCTCTTAACCTCACGACAAAGTCTTGTGTAGGTTATACAGCAGCAGTAAACTATTCTGCTATGCCGGATCCTTAAGGGATCTAATGTCGGATTACAACCTGTTGGTTGATCTTTTATACTAGCCGTGATCAAAGGATATGAGCCAGATGTCTTTGGTTGAAGGGGCCGGACGCCCTTGGATGGACAGAGCCGGACGCTTATTGCCTAAGGGCTGGACGCTTTTGGCCAGAGAGCCGGATGCTCTTAGTTGGTGTGCTGGACGTTTTAGCCAGTCACGCACATGGATTCTATATTTACTAACCTCCTTTAGGTTTAGTATAAGCACAAGGAATTTCTTATAAAACCTCTTATGTATATGGACTGTTTATTGGATTGTCTTTTATACAACTCCAAGATCAATGATCATGTGTGATCAATTTCCTTTACTATATGCAGCTGCCTTTAAGTCTATGAATCAGCTTTAGGAACGAAGCTGTTCTTTCATTCTATCTTATCTTATCTTATCTTATCCAGTGATCCATATGCTGCTTACTACATCAGTGTATCTAATTTCTCTCTTATGACCAGACTGTTTTCAATTCCGAAAATCTGTAGCAGCATTCACCACATAGGAGTTTAACTCCTTATAATCTGTTCCTTTGATCTTTGTGAATACCTTGTGTAACAAGCTGTGATCTAATGCTGTTAATATGAAGACATGGACACTCTAGGCCACGTGATCATATGTCTTCTCTCACGGTTTCTTTATCTCACAAGATCCATCTATTTCACTGGTTTATCGGATGGCGTTTCTGTATATGTACATGGCCAATACGCTCATCTCTCCTTTAGATACTTAGAACCTCCACGTCTATCTTTATATTCTTTATAATCTTTATGATTCTATGATTATATGATGAGTACTCATTCGTGGGTTCATGCGATCCTCGCTTATCTCTTTATGTTCAAGTGCTTTATTCTCTTATGCATCTTTATATAGATGTTCATGTGTGTGTGTGTCGACACTTTCATGTGGTTCCATTATGTTCCAGACATGATCTGATCACTTTGAGATTTCATTATCCAGGACCTAGTAGCTTGGCGTCCCAAGACTACATGGTTTGGTACCTTAGATGTGTAGCTGGCCAGCCTTATCTCTATGTCTGGTACGGTTTCTCTTATCATGAACTCGGATCTGTCTATGCACCTTTCTCTTTTCTTTTCTATCCGAGGTTCCTTACTCTTATGGAACACTTGGTCTATCTTGTATAGACTCTATAGCAACTTGATTATGTCTCTTCTAGGACGTTTCATTTGGTGCTAAGCTGGTTATGACTTAATCATTCTTTTCGGGTCAGTGTCTGGCATCTCGATTGGCTTCTCAATTGGATAGCTTTGTATAATCTTTCTTTTGGACGTCTTATATCTTAATGTATAGTCCGAGGATCTTTGCCAAGACAATGATGGTTAAAACCATTCTTTATCATTCCTTTACTCTTTCTTTATCCAGCTTATAATCTTTCTCCTTTAAATGTTTGGATAGTCGGATGCTTTTGGTCATGCAATCCGTACCTGGCCTTTATTCAATCACCCATGTTTTGGCTCAAGGTCTCTTTGAATTTGTGGAGAAAGTGTTACTCCTATCCAACATATATTCCCAATCCTCTTATGAAGTTCCATCTTAGACGGCACACATATGTATGTGGTGGTTTATTTCAATGAACTCTTAAGATGGTGTATGTCTTGTTTTAATGACCCGTATTCATTCTTTAGATGGGAATATCTATGCTCACTTATATGGCCTGATGCATACTATCATTCTGTACATGTAAATTCATAATGTCCCCAAGCTTGTAGGTAATGGCCGAACCTCTTTTATAGGTAATGGCCTTTCCGGCCGGTTATGGCCTTTGCGGCCAGGCTGTTGTCTCTCATGGTCTCTTCGGCTTCTTTGGCCGAGTCATGGACTATGTGCGGCCAAGGCTGCACTATGAGACCAAGTCACGGCCAAGTCATGGCCAAGTCGTGGCTAACCTGTTTATAGGTGATAGCCTCTTTGGTTTGGCCGTTTGTATCATGGTCTCTCTTTGGCCGGGTAATGGCCCTTTATGGCCGAGTAATGGCCAAGCCATATAACATGGTCTTTAGACCATAGTACAACGAACTTGTAGTATTGATCATGGGTTTATCCTCTCTCCCCCTCATGACCATACTATAAGGTCGTGGTGCTTTGGGATTATTAAGCCTAATAAGTTTCCCTATGTGTACATGTTTCACAACGTGAGATCTTTACGGGATAACTTTGTGCCTTTTCAATTTCTTTGCATCAAGTTTAAACTTTAGGATGGCTAATCCTATCTTGCCATATAGTGTAATTTCGTGGGCTATGTCTTTATAGTCACCACCTCTCTTGCCTCTTATCATACTGATCTTTGTAGCATAGTTTTAAATCAGTAGGGATCATTGGTATAGTTTTCGATCACTTTCTTTCAAGGTCTTAGGCGATTTTTCTTTCAAAATCTGAAGGAACTTGCTTCCTTCTAGTTTGTCCATTGTTTCTTATTTGGAAACCATTCATTATAACTTCAATGGACCACGTTTTCTTTGGGTGTATATAATGCCTTATAGGCAAATGCCTTAGCCATAGTTTCTTTACTATGCTTGCTATACCATTCATGGTTTCTTGGTTTTATGCCCTTTAGGCAATACTTTAAAACATCCATATGTTCAAGTAAGATCAGGCAAGATTCAATAAACTTAAAACCAATTCCATTATATATAAAAATCGTGAATGATCCTTTAAAGCAAACACAAATGCAATCATAGAGCAATAAGACTAGTCGTATCGAAATTTGGTCTTTGTGATGACTGCTACTTCGGCTGTTAGATCAGTATATGTGGCGAAGCCTTTTATACTGTTGTAGTATGACATTCAACACATGGAATGTGGAATAGGTCTTCTCTAGTAACTCTTTCTTGGTTACTATTTCACCACAAAGTCTCAGCACCGAGACTGTCTTAAACAAGACTGAGTTGTACTCATCCATGACTTTGTAATCCAAGAATCTTAGATTCTTCCAGTCATTTCTAGCCTTTGGAAGCAACACCGTTTTATGGTGGTAATTTCTATGCTGTGAAGCATACCCAAAGTCTAGTGGATTTTCCATAATGATGTACTGATCTTTTAGACCTTCAATGAGATGATGGAATCATGTACCAATTCATTCTCACTGTTGTCTTTGGTGATTATATCACCAAGTCCCTTTTCGATATCTGAGTCACATTTTAATTTAAAATTTTAGGTTCATAATGTGGTCATGCAGCCGCATGATATAGCAAGCTCGGCCACAAACAAGTTCTTACGCATCTATGAAACTAATCGATCATGGTGTGAGTCAGGTCACACGGCCATGTCTTGTGATGCTTAGACCTCACGACCATCTTAGTGTGATACAGCAATCTTAGAGATTGGTTCATGTTATAATCTGGTTTATATATCCATCCGGATATAAGGCCATACGGCTTTGCGATGTAATGCTTTAGACTTTCACGATGTGATACAACGATCTTAAGGATCGGATCATGATGCAATCCGGGTCATGTGACTATCCGGATGCTAGGCTATACAGCCACTTAGATATGTATTAAGCCACACGGCTTTCAATCTATCAAGGGCACAAGGCCACGTGTGTGTGCAATGCATTAGACCTTATGGTCGTCCAATATGATTCATGACAAAACACAATGCCGCACAATACATATCAAGTTTACCAATTTCAAGGTTGGTAATGTTTCAACTAGATTTTTAGGATCAATCAATCTAGCAACCTAACTCTCATTCAAAAAACCATTTTTTTTTTTT
>JAATWR010000043.1:15503-18003 GCA_018703725.1 Brassica juncea
AAAGCAACATCCGCTGATCCCATGGTCGGCATCGTTTATGGTTGAGACTAGGACGGTATCTGATCGTCTTCGAGCCCCAACTTCGTTCTTGATTAATGAAAACATCCTTGGCAAATGCTTTCGCAGTTGTTCGTCTTTCATAAATCCAAGAATTTCACCTCTGACTATGAAATACGAATGCCCCGACTGTCCCTGTTAATCATTACTCCGATCCCGAAGGCCAACACAATAGGATCGAAATCCTATGATGTTATCCCATGCTAATGTATACAGAGCGTATGTTTGCTTGAGCACTCTAATTTCTTCAAAGTAACAGCGCCGGAGGCACGACCCGGCCAGTTAAGGCCAGGAGCGTATCGCCGACAGAAGAGACAAGCCGACCGGTGCTCACCGAAGGCGGACCGGGCGACCCATCCCAAGGTTCAACTACGAGCTTTTTAACTGCAACAACTTAAATATACGCTATTGGAGCTGGAATTACCGCGGCTGCTGGCACCAGACTTGCCCTCCAATGGATCCTCGTTAAAGGGATTTAGATTGTACTCATTCCAATTACCAGACTCAAAGAGCCCGGTATTGTTATTTATTGTCACTACCTCCCCGTGTCAGGATTGGGGTAATTTGCGCGCATGCTGCCTTCCTTGGATGTGGTAGCCGTTTCTCAGGCTCCCCTCTCCGGAATCGAACCCTAATTCTCCGTCACCCGTTACCACCATGGTAGGCCACTATCCTACCATCGAAAGTTGATAGGGCAGAAATTGAATGATGCGTCGCCAGCACTAAGGCCATGCGGTCCGTCGAGTTATCATGAATCATCAGAGCAACGTGGCAGAGCCCGCGTCGACCTTTTATCTAATAAATGCATCCCTTCCAGAAGTCGGGGTTTGTTGCACGTATTAGCTCTAGAATTACTACGGTTTATCCGAGTACTAGTTACCATCAAACAAACTATAAATGATTTAATGAGCCATTCGCAGTTTCACAGTCTGAATTCGTTCATACTTACACATGCATGGCTTAATCTTTGAGACAAGCATATGACTACTGGCAGGATCAACCAGGTAGCATTCGTAAATCAGGACAAGACCACGTCATATTCCCGCAAACACATGGAAAGTGGGAACAGACGCAGACTTGACCGTCATCTTTTGTTCGGAGACAAACGTGCTTAGCGGGACAGAATTTCTTCGGGTCACCGCCATAATATTTTCCGCAACCGAGATCTTAGCAAACAGCTTATTCACCTTTGCGAACAATGCATAAACTATGCAAAGACGCAAGGATCACAAGTGCCGGCTTATGTGTTCACAACTTCCCCACCGAAGGAGATGCCGCAAACAACATTTTAAGCAAAGCCTAACAATTCCTTCCAGATAGGTACGCAACACAGGCCCCGGATCAGTTCAACAAGCATAAAACTATGCTAGTGAAGAAACTGAGGAGGATAGTTGGTCTGTAGTGGGTGCGCGAGCACAGAGCCTACAAACACTAGCTATCCAATCACCACTCATATGCCGAATGTTCATTGCCCCCGCTAACATCAATCTTTCCAACCACTCTTGAGATGTAATAAAAAAAGCAACTGGAAGACGGATGAACCAGGCCAAGACCATGCAAGCGCGAAAATTTGAAGTTAGGGGCAAAACGGTCCACCGGAAAATTCGCCGGAAAAGTTCCCGGAAAATTCACCGGGGACAATCCGGCCATCGACCTCAACCCAGCCCTCGATAGTGTTGGACCGAACAGTCCAACACTACGTACCCGAACCGTTCGGGTACTGGGGGGTAGGAGGCTCAGAGAGTGCCTACCCCTTATATATACAAAACGCTTTTTTTCAGTCTGTCACCAGTAGACATTGGTTGTGTTCCGGGGAGTATTTTTAATGTAAAAAAAAAATACTTCGAATTTGAATCTGATTTTTTGCATGCTTCATAAGGATGGTTATAGCTATTTTCTGGTAAATTTTCATAAATTTCTTTTGCTTCTAACCATGTCTTTTGCATGCTACAAAGGTCGGAGTTTCGTGGTCTAAACGGATGTCTACAGCAACTTTTGATCAACACTTGACATCCTAAACTCTTTGTTGACATATTTTTGATGTTTCCTTTCAGAAAACTTTCTTCAAAAATATTAATTTTTGCATTTTTGGCTTCTCGGGTGATTTTGGCTGTCCGTGGGTGATTTTGGCCCACGTGGGCTGTCTGTTCAGTACACACGGACGTCCGTGTGTGTCCGTCAGCACAGACAGGACGTCCGTGGCCGTCCGTCAGCACACACAGGACGTCCGGCTGTCCATCAGTACACATATCAGCACGCTCCGTGGACTGTTCGGGTGATTTTGGCCCACGTGGGCTGTCTGTTCAGTACACACAGGACGTCCGTCAGCACACGCAGGACGTCCGTGGCTGTCCGTGTGTGTCCGTGTGTCCGTCAGTGCACACAGGACGTCCGTCAGCACACACAGGACGTCCGTCAGCACACGCAGGACGTCCGTGCTGTC
>JAATWR010000044.1:2817-26325 GCA_018703725.1 Brassica juncea
GCACCTCCACTTACTATTATGATGGTTAAATAGATTAAAAACCTTTGTTGTCTTCGTTTCCTTAGATAATAGTTATTTAATAGTGTTTAGGTACACTTATTTAAGCAGTATATGACTTTAAACTATATTAATTTGTAAAACTTAGAATGGATATAAAGTGATCCTTGAAGATCAGTTTAGAATCATCTATACAAATTAAGAAAGTGGTAAATATTTTTAAAACAACACTCAAAACACTATAAGCTCCAAGTAACAGAAGAAAACTCAATATTTCGTAGGGGTTAACCTACAAATTTTGAGTGAAATTAAAAAAATATGACAATATTGTTTTATTGCATAGTTGCATCCTGCACTTACATATTATGATGGTTAAAGAGATTAAAAACCTTTGTTGTCTTCGTTTCTTTATATGATAGTTATTTAATAGTGTTTAGTACACTTATTTAAGCAGTATATGAATTTAAACTAAATTAATTTGTAAAAATTAGAATGATATAAATGTACCTTGAAATATAGTTTAGAATACATTATTACAATTTAAGAAAGTGGTTAAATATTTTTAAACAACACTAAACAGTATAAGCTCAGTTAACGAAAAACTCAATATTTTCGTAGGGGTTAACCTACAAATTTTGAGTGAAATTAAAAAATATGACAATATTGTTTTTATTGCATAGTTGCATCCTCCACTTACATATTATGATGGTTAAAGAGATTAAAAACCTTTGTTGTCTTCGTTTCTTAGATAATGGTTATTTAATAGTGTTTAGTACACTTAATTTAAGCAAGTATATGAATTTAAACTAATTAATTTGTAAAATTAGAATGATATAAATGTACCTTGAAATATAGTTTATAATACATTATTACAAATTAAGAAAGTGGTTAAATATTTTTAAACAACACTAAACAGTATAAGCTCCAGTTAACGAAAAACTCAATATTTTCGTAGGGGTTAACCTACAAATTTTGAGTGAAATTAAAAAAATATGACAATATTGTTTTATTGCATAGTTGCATCCTCCACTTACATATTATGATGGTTAAAGAGATTAAAAACCTTTGTTGTCTTCGTTTCTTTAAATAATAGTTATTTAATAGTGTTTAGTACACTTATTTAAGCAGTATATGAATTTAAACTAAATTAATTTGGAAAAATTAGAATGATATAAGTGTACCTTGAAAGATAGTTTAGAATACATTATTACAATTTAAGAAAGTGGTTAAATATTTTTAAACAACACTAAACAGTATAAGCTCCAGTTAACGAAAAACTCAATATTTTCGTAGGGGTTAACCTACAAATTTTGAGTGAAATTAAAAAAATATGACAATATTGTTTTATTGCATAGTTGCATCCTCCACTTACATATTATGATGGTTAAATAGATTAAAAACATTTGTTGTCTTTGTTTCCTTAGATAATAGTTATTTAATAGTGTTTAGTACACTTATTTAAGCAGTATATGAATTTAAACTAAATTAATTTGTAAAAATTAGAATGATATAAGTGTATCTTGAAAGATAGTTTAGAATACATTATTACAATTTAAGAAAGTGGTTAAATATTTTTAAACAACACTAAACAGTATAAGCTCCAGTTAACCTACAAATTTTGAGTGAAATTAAAAAAAATATGACAATATTGTTTTATTGCATAGTTGCATCCTCCACTTACATATTATGATGGTTAAATAGATTAAAAACCTTTGTTGTCTTCGTTTCCTTAGATAATAGTTATTTAATAGTGTTTAGTACACTTATTTAAGCAGTATATGAATTTAAACTAAATTAATTTGTAAAAATTAGAATGATATAAAAATACCTTGAAATATAGTTTAGAATACATTATTACAAATTAAGAAAGTGGTTAAATATTTTTAAACAACACTAAAGAGTATAAGCTCCAAATAACAAAAAACTCAATATTTTCGTAGGGGTTAACCTACAAATTTTGAGTGAAATTAAAAAAATATGACAATATTGTTTTATTGCATAGTTGCATCCTCCACTTACATATTATGATGGTTAAATAGATTAAAAACCTTTGTTGTCTTCGTTTCCTTAGATAATAGTTATTTAATAGTGTTTAGTACACTTATTTAAGCAGTATATGAATTTAAACTAAATTAATTTGTAAAAATTAGAATGATATAAGTGTATCTTGAAAGATAGTTTAGAATACATTATTACAATTTAAGAAAGTGGTTAAATATTTTTAAACAACACTAAACAGTATAAGCTCCAGTTAACGAAAAACTCAATATTTTCGTAGGGGTTAACCTACAAATTTTGAGTGAAATTAAAAAAATATGACAATATTGTTTTATTGCATAGTTGCATCCTCCACTTACATATTATGATGGTTAAATAGATTAAAAACCTTTGTTGTCTTCGTTTCCTTAGATAATAGTTATTTAATAGTGTTTAGTACACTTATTTAAGCAGTATATGAATTTAAACTATATTAATTTGTAAAAATTAGAATGGTATAAGTGTATCTTGAAAGATAGTTTAGAATACATCATTTCAAATTAAGAAAGTGGTTAAATATTTTTAAACAACACTAAACAGTATAAGCTCCAGTTAACGAAAAACTCAATATTTTCGTAGGGGTTAACCTACAAATTTTGAGTGAAATTAAAAAAATATTACAATATTGTTTTATTGCATAGTTGCATCCTGCACTTACATATTATGATGGTTAAAGAGATTAAAAACCTTTGTTGTCTTCGTTTCTTTATATAATAGTTATTTAATAGTGTTTAGTACACTTATTTAAGCAGTATATGAATTTAAACTAAATTAATTTGTAAAAATTAGAATGATATAAGTGTACCTTGAAAGATAGTTTAGAATACATTATTACAATTTAAGAAAGTGGTTAAATATTTTTAAACAACACTAAACAGTATAAGCTCCAGTTAACGAAAAACTCAATATTTTCGTAGGGGTTAACCTACAAATTTTGAGTGAAATTAAAAAAATATGACAATATTGTTTTATTGCATAGTTGCATCCTCCACTTACATATTATGATGGTTAAAGAGATTAAAAACCTTTGTTGTCTTCGTTTCTTTAGATAATGGTTATTTAATAGTGTTTAGTACACTAATTTAAGCAGTATATGAATTTAAACTAAATTAATTTGTAAAAATTAGAATGATATAAATGTACCTTGAAATATAGTTTATAATACACTAGGGTTAAACCCGCCCTACGGGCGGGTATGAAAATGAAAATAATTAAAAGTTTATTAATTAGTAAAATATTTTTTTTTATTTTAAACTGAAGTTATTATTAAATTGACTATTTTATTATTTTTATTGAAAATATAAAATTGATTAACATTTTTCTCAAGGTCTCTTCTACTTTATTATAATCAGTAAGTAAAATACATTAATTTACTCGAAACTGTAGTTGAAATTCAATATATAAATTATGAACTATTTCTACCTCTTATATTTTGTTTTTGAATCCAGTGAGTGTTTTAGTTTCTGTTATAAATTTTCTTTTAAATATATTGATTCAGATAATATGAAAAAATAAAATAATCCATTAACTATAAAAAGTATATAGATTGTATTAAATTATAATACAAATCGTTACTCTTTAAAAGTATACATATTTATTTAAAATCATTATCAAAGAAACATTGTCCAAACTGATTAGGTCTTTTTATAAATATTATTGTTTAGTTTTCAGAATAAAATTAGTGATTGTTTATTTTTATTCTTTTATTTTATATGTTTGATTTTTATATTGTTTTATTGTGTGTATAATTAATCTATTTTTATTTAACAAACTGACTATAATTTTTATTTTAAACAAAAGCGTCTACTTTTTATTAAGTATTTAGATTAATTTAAATTTTATATATATATCACGTTTAAATATATGTTAATCACCTGGACCTGATCACACACCGTCACAACATCAATAAAATGAATGATAAAATACTTTGAAATAGTTATTATATGCAAATATAACCTCAATTGCCACCAATATCTCAGCTATTGATCGAAGCTGGACATCATCCCAATCTTGTGGTTGCTGCTTAATCACCTTATTGACATTATTTTGCACAACAACAGCAAGCGGAAGTTCATTGTGTAAACAGTCTGAAAAGATCGAGTTTTTTTATAAATAACCATGAAAGGATATAAATATAGTTTAACCGAAAAATCATTTATATTAGTGGCCTTAGACTCACTGCTTCGACTTTTCTCAAACTTCATATTAATGCACACTAACCTAAATAAGATTTTCAACGACAAAGGTCATGGTGGGTATCTCTTTATTGTACTTCTTCAGACAATGATCAGTCACTCTCCTGGCCATAGAAACAGGTTACTTACTTCGTCGATTCAAGTCAACTATCATTTTAAAGCTTTTGTATGAACATGATATGGTTTAATCCATTCCTGAAGAATATTTCAGCCGAAGGTTTCATGGGCTTGGTTGTGCTACAACCCATGATGATTTCGTACAAAACAACTCCAAAGCTATACACATCCACTTTTGTCGGTTTGTTTGCCTCCAGCTTTTCTCAACGTTTTCGTTTTTCTTTTCCAAGAAAAGATTGAATAAAAGGAAATCAAAAAGACTCGTCGGCTGTATCCATGATCCGACCGGCTGGAAAACTAATGATCTAGCTCATCCTCTTCATCTCTGTCACTTACATCATCTAAACAGACTAAACTCTCAAAATTGTTCCACTTCACGCCCTTGCCCTTGCCTCCGAGACCATTCTCCAACAAAGGCCAGCGAAAAAGGTTTCGGAAATGTGATACAATCCTAGAAAATAAGCCTTAAAACAGAATAAAGAAAAAATTGGCAAGAAATAAAAAGAAACCAGAGTAAATAATTCCAAACACGGCAAATAATCTCTTCGTTAGTCTCACCACTACCAAAGAACTTTGTAAGCGAATGAGATACTGCAACACTTGAAGTTGAACTAACAGCTAGAAGCTGCGACTTGAGTCAATAGTTTGAGATAATATTAACATATGCCCAGTTCAACAAATGAGATGTAAAACTTAATAGGATTACAGAGAAGTGCAGTTGTTAATACCAGTTTCGTAATATATTAGATAACAGGAATTTCAGAACCTGAAACACATAACCTTGACAACATTGAGGAGCTTGACTATGACGGTGATATATAATCTGCACATCCGGACAGGTAGAAGTTTGCAATAGATTCCAAAGAGCTCATAACCATCCAGTGTAATTCTCTTCCCTCACCACTTGTTCCACCTGAGAGAGGAAAACAAACCACGTTCACGAATTCATCAACTAATAACATGAGTGAAACCCAAGTTTTTTTCTTTCTAACAGAAAGAAACATGATTTATTCTTATCCGAACTCCAGCTGTAAGGGTACGCCCAGCTTCAAGCTTACCAGCTATGATCAGAAACCAAACACACCAGGAGACGTTTCCGTTTTGCTGCTGTTCAATAGCAATCACCAAAAAGCGAGCTGCTCCCTCCAAGAGGGCTAAGTTTGAAGGAAAAATCAATGTCCCGTAAGAGTGCAGCGGCGGTGAAGATATCTAAACCGATTCCGGCTATGGCCGCCTTGAGAATACGACGACGAATCAGTGCTTGTGTAGGAGGAAGCTCACGCATCGACGTGAAACCACCGGCGTTCTCGGTAGTTAGCGTTGTCAATTGCTGAAACTCGTAGCCGCCACCGTTAAAGCGATTCCTGGAATGGACCAACGGCCGCCAGATGTAGCTTCAAATTCTCCGGGCAGATCCATAAAGGGTAACAATTCCAGACAACACCAACGGTAACTTAGAATCTCAGAGAAACCTTGAATGAGAGAGAGAAAGAGAGAATAAATCATGTTTATTCTCACTTGAGCAAATTCGTCTTACTCCCTCTTCGATCTTCCCCTTATCCTTGAGAAGCTTAACCATGTATGTCAACATACTCATCGAATTAAGATATAGCCCATTCCGCGCGAGATTCTCCCTACCACCTTGCTGCCTATCGATCAAAACTATTAAATCACTGCCCTTGAATCTTGATAACAACTGCACGTATAGGCGACACCGCCTCGAGAACAGAAGCGCTACTGGTCAAGAGATCTTCAATGATGAGGCAAGTTTGATTTTTTTTTTTAAGATTCCTTCGACGGCTTTGGAAGTTCCGTACTTTTTGATCTCCTCACGGCTATAACTGTAGAGCATTGCTCAGAGAGATGAGAGCATGAATCGTCAACTCTTGTGATAGTGGATTATGGGTTAATAATGTTAATGGGGTCAAAAGCGTGAAAAAAAAAACCAAACCTTTGCATCTCGTGTGAAACCCAAAAAAACGTAACTCGCTAATCGCTTTCATTAATACACGTGTCGCTTTCTCCTACAATGAATTACTGATGTGGCACCTTAAGAGAAGAGAATCCCCTTCTTTATATAAATAGATTATTACAAATTAAGAAAGTGGTTAAATATTTTTAAACAACACTAAACAATATAAGCTCCAGTTAACGAAAAACTCAATATTTTCGTAGGGGTTAACCTACAAATTTTGAGTGAAATTAAAAAAATATGACAATATTGTTTTATTGCATAGTTGCATCCTCCACTTACATATTATGATGGTTAAAGAGATTAAAAACCTTTGTTGTCTTCGTTTCTTTAGATAATGGTTATTTAATAGTGTTTAGTACACTTATTTAAGCAGTATATGAATTTAAACTAAATTAATTTGTAAAAATTAGAATGATATAAATGTACCTTGAAATATAGTTTATAATACATTATTACAAATTAAGAAAGTGGTTAAATATTTTTAAACAACACTAAACAGTATAAGCTCCAGTTAACGAAAAACTCAATATTTTCGTAGGGGTTAACCTACAAATTTTGAGTGAAATTAAAAAAATATGACAATATTGTTTTATTGCATAGTTGCATCCTGCACTTACATATTATGATGGTTAAATAGATTAAAAACCTTTGTTGTCTTCGTTTCCTTAGATAATAGTTATTTAATAGTGTTTAGTACACTTATTTAAGCAGTATATGAATTTAAACTAAATTAATTTGTAAAAATTAGAATGATATAAGTGTATCTTGAAAGATAGTTTAGAATACATTATTACAATTTAAGAAAGTGGTTAAATATTTTTAAACAACACTAAACAGTATAAGCTCCAGTTAACGAAAAACTCAATATTTTCGTAGGGGTTAACCTACAAATTTTGAGTGAAATTAAAAAAATATGACAATATTGTTTTATTGCATAGTTGCATCCTCCACTTACATATTATGATGGTTAAATAGATTAAAAACCTTTGTTGTCTTCGTTTCCTTAGATAATAGTTATTTAATAGTGTTTAGTACACTTATTTAAGCAGTATATGAATTTAAACTATATTAATTTGTAAAAATTAGAATGATATAAGTGTATCTTGAAAGATAGTTTAGAATACATCATTACAAATTAAGAAAGTGGTTAAATATTTTTAAACAACACTAAACAGTATAAGCTCCAGTTAACGAAAAACTCAATATTTTCGTAGGGGTTAACCTACAAATTTTGAGTGAAATTAAAAAAATATGACAATATTGTTTTATTGCATAGTTGCATCCTCCACTTACATATTATGATGGTTAAAGAGATTAAAAACCTTTGTTGTCTTCGTTTCTTTAGATAATGGTTATTTAATAGTGTTTAGTACACTAATTTAAGCAGTATATGAATTTAAACTAAATTAATTTGTAAAAATTAGAATGATATAAATGTACCTTGAAATATAGTTTAGAATACATTATTACAAATTAAGAAAGTGGTTAAATATTTTTAAACAACACTAAACAGTATAAGCTCCAGTTAACGAAAAACTCAATATTTTCGTAGGGGTTAACCTACAAATTTTGAGTGAAATTAAAAAAATATGACAATATTGTTTTATTGCATAGTTGCATCCTCCACTTACATATTATGATGGTTAAATAGATTAAAAACCTTTGTTGTCTTCGTTTCCTTAGATAATAGTTATTTAATAGTGTTTAGTACACTTATTTAAGCAGTATATGAATTTAAACTAAATTAATTTGTAAAAATTAGAATGATATAAGTGTATCTTGAAAGATAGTTTAGAATACATTATTACAATTAAGAAAGTGGTTAAATATTTTTAAACAACACTAAACAGTATAAGCTCCAGTTAACGAAAAACTCAATATTTTCGTAGGGGTTAACCTACAAATTTTGAGTGAAATTAAAAAAATATGACAATATTGTTTTATTGCATAGTTGCATCCTCCACTTACATATTATGATGGTTAAATAGATTAAAAACCTTTGTTGTCTTCGTTTCCTTAGATAATAGTTATTTAATAGTGTTTAGTACACTTATTTAAGCAGTATATGAATTTAAACTATATTAATTTGTAAAAATTAGAATGATATAAGTGTATCTTGAAAGATAGTTTAGAATACATCATTACAAATTAAGAAAGTGGTTAAATATTTTTAAACAACACTAAACAGTATAAGCTCCAGTTAACGAAAAACTCAATATTTTCGTAGGGGTTAACCTACAAATTTTGAGTGAAATTAAAAAAATATGACAATATTGTTTTATTGCATAGTTGCATCCTCCACTTACATATTATGATGGTTAAATAGATTAAAAACCTTTGTTGTCTTCGTTTCCTTAGATAATAGTTATTTAATAGTGTTTAGTACACTTATTTAAGCAGTATATGAATTTAAACTATATTAATTTGTAAAAATTAGAATGATATAAGTGTATCTTGAAAGATAGTTTAGAATACATCATTACAATTAAGAAAGTGGTTAAATATTTTTAAACAACACTAAACAGTATAAGCTCCAGTTAACGAAAAACTCAATATTTTCGTAGGGGTTAACCTACAAATTTTGAGTGAAATTAAAAAAATATGACAATATTGTTTTATTGCATAGTTGCATCCTCCACTTACATATTATGATGGTTAAAGAGATTAAAAACCTTTGTTGTCTTCGTTTCTTTAGATAATGGTTATTTAATAGTGTTTAGTACACTTATTTAAGCAGTATATGAATTTAAACTAAATTAATTTGTAAAAATTAGAATGATATAAAGTGTACCTTGAAAGATAGTTTAGAATACATTATTACAAATTAAGAAAGTGGTTAAATATTTTTAAACAACACTAAACAGTATAAGCTCCAGTTAACGAAAAACTCAATATTTTCGTAGGGGTTAACCTACAAATTTTGAGTGAAATTAAAAAAATATGACAATATTGTTTTATTGCATAGTTGCATCCTCCACTTACATATTATGATGGTTAAATAGATTAAAAACCTTTGTTGTCTTCGTTTCCTTAGATAATAGTTATTTAATAGTGTTTAGTACACTTATTTAAGCAGTATATGAATTTAAACTAAATTAATTTGTAAAAATTAGAATGATATAAGTGTATCTTGAAAGATAGTTTAGAATACATTATTACAATTTAAGAAAGTGGTTAAATATTTTTAAACAACACTAAACAGTATAAGCTCCAGTTAACGAAAAACTCAATATTTTCGTAGGGGTTAACCTACAAATTTTGAGTGAAATTAAAAAAATATGACAATATTGTTTTATTGCATAGTTGCATCCTCCACTTACATATTATGATGGTTAAATAGATTAAAAACCTTTGTTGTCTTCGTTTCCTTAGATAATAGTTATTTAATAGTGTTTAGTACACTTATTTAAGCAGTATATGAATTTAAACTAATATTAATTTGTAAAAATTAGAATGATATAAGTGTATCTTGAAAGATAGTTTAGAATACATCATTACAAATTAAGAAAGTGGTTAAATATTTTTAAACAACACTAAACAGTATAAGCTCCAGTTAACGAAAAACTCAATATTTTCGTAGGGGTTAACCTACAAATTTTGAGTGAAATTAAAAAAATATGACAATATTGTTTTATTGCATAGTTGCATCCTGCACTTACATATTATGATGGTTAAAGAGATTAAAAACCTTTGTTGTCTTCGTTTCTTTATATAATAGTTATTTAATAGTGTTTAGTACACTTATTTAAGCAGTATATGAATTTAAACTAAATTAATTTGTAAAAATTAGAATGATATAAGTGTACCTTGAAAGATAGTTTAGAATACATTATTACAATTTAAGAAAGTGGTTAAATATTTTTAAACAACACTAAACAGTATAAGCTCCAGTTAACGAAAAACTCAATATTTTCGTAGGGGTTAACCTACAAATTTTGAGTGAAATTAAAAAAATATGACAATATTGTTTTATTGCATAGTTGCATCCTCCACTTACATATTATGATGGTTAAAGAGATTAAAAACCTTTGTTGTCTTCGTTTCTTAGATAATAGTTATTTAATAGTGTTTAGTACACTTATTTAAGCAGTATATGAATTTAAACTAAATTAATTTGTAAAAATTAGAATGATATAAATGTACCTTGAAAGATAGTTTAGAATACATTATTACAAATTAAGAAAGTGGTTAAATATTTTTAAACAACGCTAAAGAGTATAAGCTCCAAGTTAACGAAAAACTCAATATTTTCGTAGGGGTTAACCTACAAATTTTGAGTGAAATTAAAAAAATATGACAATATTGTTTTATTGCATAGTTGCATCCTCCACTTACATATTATGATGGTTAAATAGATTAAAAACCTTTGTTGTCTTCGTTTCCTTAGATAATAGTTATTTAATAGTGTTTAGTACACTTATTTAAGCAGTATATGAATTTAAACTAAATTAATTTGTAAAAATTAGAATGATATAAGTGTATCTTGAAAGATAGTTTAGAATACATTATTACAATTTAAGAAAGTGGTTAAATATTTTTAAACAACACTAAACAGTATAAGCTCCAGTTAACGAAAAACTCAATATTTTCGTAGGGGTTAACCTACAAATTTTGAGTGAAATTAAAAAAATATGACAATATTGTTTTATTGCATAGTTGCATCCTCCACTTACATATTATGATGGTTAAATAGATTAAAAACCTTTGTTGTCTTCGTTTCCTTAGATAATAGTTATTTAATAGTGTTTAGTACACTTATTTAAGCAGTATATGAATTTAAACTAAATTAATTTGTAAAAATTAGAATGATATAAGTGTATCTTGAAAGATAGTTTAGAATACATTATTACAATTTAAGAAAGTGGTTAAATATTTTTAAACAACACTAAACAGTATAAGCTCCAGTTAACGAAAAACTCAATATTTTCGTAGGGGTTAACCTACAAATTTTGAGTGAAATTAAAAAAATATGACAATATTGTTTTATTGCATAGTTGCATCCTCCACTTACATATTATGATGGTTAAATAGATTAAAAACCTTTGTTGTCTTCGTTTCCTTAGATAATAGTTATTTAATAGTGTTTAGTACACTTATTTAAGCAGTATATGAATTTAAACTAAATTAATTTGTAAAAATTAGAATGATATAAGTGTATCCTTGAAAGATAGTTTAGAATACATTATTACAATTTAAGAAAGTGGTTAAATATTTTTAAACAACACTAAACAGTATAAGCTCCAGTTAACGAAAAACTCAATATTTTCGTAGGGGTTAACCTACAAATTTTGAGTGAAATTAAAAAAATATGACAATATTGTTTTATTGCATAGTTGCATCCTCCACTTACATATTATGATGGTTAAAGAGATTAAAAACCTTTGTTGTCTTCGTTTCCTTAGATAATAGTTATTTAATAGTGTTTAGTACACTTATTTAAGCAGTATATGAATTTAAACTAAATTAATTTGTAAAAATTAGAATGATATAAGTGTATCCTTGAAAGATAGTTTAGAATACATTATTACAATTTAAGAAAGTGGTTAAATATTTTTAAACAACACTAAACAGTATAAGCTCCAGTTAACGAAAAACTCAATATTTTCGTAGGGGTTAACCTACAAATTTTGAGTGAAATTAAAAAAATATGACAATATTGTTTTATTGCATAGTTGCATCCTCCACTTACATATTATGATGGTTAAATAGATTAAAAACCTTTGTTGTCTTCGTTTCCTTAGATAATAGTTATTTAATAGTGTTTAGTACACTTATTTAAGCAGTATATGAATTTAAACTAAATTAATTTGTAAAAATTAGAATGATATAAGTGTATCTTGAAAGATAGTTTAGAATACATTATTACAAATTAAGAAAGTGGTTAAATATTTTTAAACAACACTAAACAGTATAAGCTCCAGTTAACGAAAAACTCAATATTTTCGTAGGGGTTAACCTACAAATTTTGAGTGAAATTAAAAAAATATGACAATATTGTTTTATTGCATAGTTGCATCCTCCACTTACATATTATGATGGTTAAATAGATTAAAAACCTTTGTTGTCTTCGTTTCCTTAGATAATAGTTATTTAATAGTGTTTAGTACACTTATTTAAGCAGTATATGAATTTAAACTAAATTAATTTGTAAAAATTAGAATGATATAAGTGTATCCTTGAAAGATAGTTTAGAATACATTATTACAAATTAAGAAAGTGGTTAAATATTTTTAAACAACACTAAACAGTATAAGCTCCAGTTAACGAAAAACTCAATATTTTCGTAGGGGTTAACCTACAAATTTTGAGTGAAATTAAAAAAATATGACAATATTGTTTTATTGCATAGTTGCATCCTCCACTTACATATTATGATGGTTAAATAGATTAAAAACCTTTGTTGTCTTCGTTTCCTTAGATAATAGTTATTTAATAGTGTTTAGTACACTTATTTAAGCAGTATATGAATTTAAACTAATTAATTTGTAAAAATTAGAATGATATAAGTGTATCTTGAAAGATAGTTTAGAATACATTATTACAAATTAAGAAAGTGGTTAAATATTTTTAAACAACACTAAACAGTATAAGCTCCAGTTAACGAAAAACTCAATATTTTCGTAGGGGTTAACCTACAAATTTTGAGTGAAATTAAAAAAATATGACAATATTGTTTTATTGCATAGTTGCATCCTCCACTTACATATTATGATGGTTAAAGAGATTAAAAACCTTTGTTGTCTTCGTTTCTTTAGATAATAGTTATTTAATAGTGTTTAGTACACTTATTTAAGCAGTATATGAATTTAAACTAAATTAATTTGTAAAAATTAGAATGATATAAGTGTACCTTGAAATATAGTTTAGAATACATTATTACAAATTAAGAAAGTGGTTAAATATTTTTAAACAACACTAAACAGTATAAGCTCCAGTTAACGAAAAACTCAATATTTTCGTAGGGGTTAACCTACAAATTTTGAGTGAAATTAAAAAAATATGACAATATTGTTTTATTGCATAGTTGCATCCTCCACTTACATATTATGATGGTTAAATAGATTAAAAACCTTTGTTGTCTTCGTTTCCTTAGATAATAGTTATTTAATAGTGTTTAGTACACTTATTTAAGCAGTATATGAATTTAAACTAAATTAATTTGTAAAAATTAGAATGATATAAGTGTATCTTGAAAGATAGTTTAGAATACATTATTACAATTTAAGAAAGTGGTTAAATATTTTTAAACAACACTAAACAGTATAAGCTCCAGTTAACGAAAAACTCAATATTTTCGTAGGGGTTAACCTACAAATTTTGAGTGAAATTAAAAAAATATGACAATATTGTTTTATTGCATAGTTGCATCCTCCACTTACATATTATGATGGTTAAATAGATTAAAAACCTTTGTTGTCTTCGTTTCCTTAGATAATAGTTATTTAATAGTGTTTAGTACACTTATTTAAGCAGTATATGAATTTAAACTAAATTAATTTGTAAAAATTAGAATGATATAAGTGTATCTTGAAAGATAGTTTAGAATACATTATTACAATTAAGAAAGTGGTTAAATATTTTTAAACAACACTAAACAGTATAAGCTCCAGTTAACGAAAAACTCAATATTTTCGTAGGGGTTAACCTACAAATTTTGAGTGAAATTAAAAAAATATGACAATATTGTTTTATTGCATAGTTGCATCCTCCACTTACATATTATGATGGTTAAAGAGATTAAAAACCTTTGTTGTCTTCGTTTCTTTAGATAATAGTTATTTAATAGTGTTTAGTACACTTATTTAAGCAGTATATGAATTTAAACTAAATTAATTTGTAAAAATTAGAATGATATAAGTGTACCTTGAAAGATAGTTTAGAATACATTATTACAATTTAAGAAAGTGGTTAAATATTTTTAAACAACACTAAACAGTATAAGCTCCAGTTAACGAAAAACTCAATATTTTCGTAGGGGTTAACCTACAAATTTTGAGTGAAATTAAAAAAATATGACAATATTGTTTTATTGCATAGTTGCATCCTCCACTTACATATTATGATGGTTAAAGAGATTAAAAACCTTTGTTGTCTTCGTTTCTTTAGATAATAGTTATTTAATAGTGTTTAGTACACTTATTTAAGCAGTATATGAATTTAAACTAAATTAATTTGTAAAAATTAGAATGATATAAGTGTACCTTGAAAGATAGTTTAGAATACATTATTACAAATTAAGAAAGTGGTTAAATATTTTTAAACAACACTAAACAGTATAAGCTCCAGTTAACGAAAAACTCAATATTTTCGTAGGGGTTAACCTACAAATTTTGAGTGAAATTAAAAAAATATGACAATATTGTTTTATTGCATAGTTGCATCCTCCACTTACATATTATGATGGTTAAATAGATTAAAAACCTTTGTTGTCTTCGTTTCCTTAGATAATAGTTATTTAATAGTGTTTAGTACACTTATTTAAGCAGTATATGAATTTAAACTAAATTAATTTGTAAAAATTAGAATGATATAAGTGTATCTTGAAAGATAGTTTAGAATACATTATTACAATTTAAGAAAGTGGTTAAATATTTTTAAACAACACTAAACAGTATAAGCTCCAGTTAACGAAAAACTCAATATTTTCGTAGGGGTTAACCTACAAATTTTGAGTGAAATTAAAAAAATATGACAATATTGTTTTATTGCATAGTTGCATCCTCCACTTACATATTATGATGGTTAAAGAGATTAAAAACCTTTGTTGTCTTCGTTTCCTTAGATAATAGTTATTTAATAGTGATTAGTACACTTATTTAAGCAGTATATGAATTTAAACTAAATTAATTTGTAAAAATTAGAATGATATAAGTGTATCCTTGAAAGATAGTTTAGAATACATTATTACAATTTAAGAAAGTGGTTAAATATTTTTAAACAACACTAAACAGTATAAGCTCCAGTTAACGAAAAACTCAATATTTTCGTAGGGGTTAACCTACAAATTTTGAGTGAAATTAAAAAAATATGACAATATTGTTTTATTGCATAGTTGCATCCTCCACTTACATATTATGATGGTTAAATAGATTAAAAACCTTTGTTGTCTTCGTTTCCTTAGATAATAGTTATTTAATAGTGTTTAGTACACTTATTTAAGCAGTATATGAATTTAAACTAAATTAATTTGTAAAAATTAGAATGATATAAGTGTATCTTGAAAGATAGTTTAGAATACATTATTACAATTTAAGAAAGTGGTTAAATATTTTTAAACAACACTAAACAGTATAAGCTCCAGTTAACGAAAAACTCAATATTTTCGTAGGGGTTAACCTACAAATTTTGAGTGAAATTAAAAAAATATGACAATATTGTTTTATTGCATAGTTGCATCCTCCACTTACATATTATGATGGTTAAAGAGATTAAAAACCTTTGTTGTCTTCGTTTCTTTAGATAATAGTTATTTAATAGTGTTTAGTACACTTATTTAAGCAGTATATGAATTTAAACTAAATTAATTTGTAAAAATTAGAATGATATAAGTGTACCTTGAAAGATAGTTTAGAATACATTATTACAAATTAAGAAAGTGGTTAAATATTTTTAAACAACACTAAACAGTATAAGCTCCAGTTAACGAAAAACTCAATATTTTCGTAGGGGTTAACCTACAAATTTTGAGTGAAATTAAAAAAATATGACAATATTGTTTTATTGCATAGTTGCATCCTCCACTTACATATTATGATGGTTAAAGAGATTAAAAACCTTTGTTGTCTTCGTTTCTTTATATAATAGTTATTTAATAGTGTTTAGTACACTTATTTAAGCAGTATATGAATTTAAACTAAATTAATTTGTAAAAATTAGAATGATATAAGTGTACCTTGAAAGATAGTTTAGAATACATTATTACAATTTAAGAAAGTGGTTAAATATTTTAAACAACACTAAACAGTATAAGCTCCAGTTAACGAAAAACTCAATATTTTCGTAGGGGTTAACCTACAAATTTTGAGTGAAATTAAAAAAATATGACAATATTGTTTTATTGCATAGTTGCATCCTCCACTTACATATTATGATGGTTAAAGAGATTAAAAACCTTTGTTGTCTTCGTTTCTTTAGATAATAGTTATTTAATAGTGTTTAGTACACTTATTTAAGCAGTATATGAATTTAAACTAAATTAATTTGTAAAAATTAGAATGATATAAGTGTACCTTGAAAGATAGTTTAGAATACATTATTACAAATTAAGAAAGTGGTTAAATATTTTTAAACAACACTAAACAGTATAAGCTCCAGTTAACGAAAAACTCAATATTTTCGTAGGGGTTAACCTACAAATTTTGAGTGAAATTAAAAAATATGACAATATTGTTTTATTGCATAGTTGCATCCTCCACTTACATATTATGATGGTTAAAGAGATTAAAAACCTTTGTTGTCTTCGTTTCCTTAGATAATAGTTATTTAATAGTGTTTAGTACACTTATTTAAGCAGTATATGAATTTAAACTAAATTAATTTGTAAAAATTAGAATGATATAAGTGTACCTTGAAAGATAGTTTAGAATACATTATTACAATTTAAGAAAGTGGTTAAATATTTTTAAACAACACTAAACAGTATAAGCTCCAGTTAACGAAAAACTCAATATTTTCGTAGGGGTTAACCTACAAATTTTGAGTGAAATTAAAAAAATATGACAATATTGTTTTATTGCATAGTTGCATCCTCCACTTACATATTATGATGGTTAAATAGATTAAAAACCTTTGTTGTCTTCGTTTCCTTAGATAATAGTTATTTAATAGTGTTTAGTACACTTATTTAAGCAGTATATGAATTTAAACTAAATTAATTTGTAAAAATTAGAATGATATAAGTGTATCCTTGAAAGATAGTTTAGAATACATTATTACAATTTAAGAAAGTGGTTAAATATTTTTAAACAACACTAAACAGTATAAGCTCCAGTTAACGAAAAACTCAATATTTTCGTAGGGGTTAACCTACAAATTTTGAGTGAAATTAAAAAAATATGACAATATTGTTTTATTGCATAGTTGCATCCTCCACTTACATATTATGATGGTTAAATAGATTAAAAACCTTTGTTGTCTTCGTTTCCTTAGATAATAGTTATTTAATAGTGTTTAGTACACTTATTTAAGCAGTATATGAATTTAAACTAAATTAATTTGTAAAAATTAGAATGATATAAGTGTATCTTGAAAGATAGTTTAGAATACATTATTACAATTTAAGAAAGTGGTTAAATATTTTTAAACAACACTAAACAGTATAAGCTCCAGTTAACGAAAAACTCAATATTTTCGTAGGGGTTAACCTACAAATTTTGAGTGAAATTAAAAAAATATGACAATATTGTTTTATTGCATAGTTGCATCCTCCACTTACATATTATGATGGTTAAAGAGATTAAAAACCTTTGTTGTCTTCGTTTCCTTAGATAATAGTTATTTAATAGTGTTTAGTACACTTATTTAAGCAGTATATGAATTTAAACTAAATTAATTTGTAAAAATTAGAATGATATAAGTGTATCTTGAAAGATAGTTTAGAATACATTATTACAATTAAGAAAGTGGTTAAATATTTTTAAACAACACTAAACAGTATAAGCTCCAGTTAACGAAAAACTCAATATTTTCGTAGGGGTTAACCTACAAATTTTGAGTGAAATTAAAAAAATATGACAATATTGTTTTATTGCATAGTTGCATCCTCCACTTACATATTATGATGGTTAAAGAGATTAAAAACCTTTGTTGTCTTCGTTTCTTTAGATAATAGTTATTTAATAGTGTTTAGTACACTTATTTAATGCAGTATATGAATTTAAACTAAATTAATTTGTAAAAATTAGAATGATATAAGTGTACCTTGAAAGATAGTTTAGAATACATTATTACAATTTAAGAAAGTGGTTAAATATTTTTAAACAACACTAAACAGTATAAGCTCCAGTTAACGAAAAACTCATTATTTTCGTAGGGGTTAACCTACAAATTTTGAGTGAAATGAAAAAAATATGACAATATTGTTTTATTGCATAGTTGCATCCTCCACTTACATATTATGATGGTTAACGAGATTAAAAACCTTTGTTGTCTTCGTTTCTTTAGATAATAGCTATTTAATAGTGTTAGTACACTTATTTAAGCAGTATATGAATTTAAACTAAATTAATTTGTAAAAATTAGAATGATATAATTGTACCTTGAAAGATAGTTTAGAATACATTATTACAAATTAAGAAAGTGTTTTAATATTTTTAAACAACACTAAAGAGTATAAGCTCCAGTTAACGAAAAACTCAATATTTTCGTAGGGGTTAACCTACAAATTTTGAGTGAAATGAAACAAATATGACAATATTGTTTTATTACATAGTTGCATCCTCCACTTACATATTATGATGGTCAAAGAGGTTAGGAACCTTTGTTGTCTCCGTTTCTCTAGACAATAGTGATTTCATAGTGTTATAGTCCACTTATTTAAGCAGTATATGAATTTAAACTAAATTAATTTGTAAAATTAGAATGATATAATTGTACCTTGAAAGATAGTTTAGAATACATTATTACAATTTAAGAAAGTGGTTAAATATTTTTAAACAACACTAAAGAATAAAGCTTCCAGTAAACGAAAAACTCAATAATTTTCGTAGGGTTAACCTACAAATTTTGAGTGAAATCAAAAAAAATATGACAATATTGTTTATTGCATAGTTGCATCCTCTACTTACATATTATGATGGTTAAAGAGATTAAAAACCTTTGTTGTCTGCGTTCTTTAGGTAATAATTATTTAATAGTGTTTAGTACACTTATTTAAGCAGTATATGAATTTACATTTCTTTTTTACAAATTAATTTATTTTAATTCATATACTGCTTAATAGTGGTACTAAACACTATTAAATATATTATCCTAAGACGCAAGACAACAAGGTTGTTTAATCTACTTTAACCATCATAATGTAAGTAGGATGCAACATTCAATAAAACAATATTGTTCATATTTTTTTTAATTCACCAAAATTTGTAGGTTAACCCCTACGAAAATATGAGTTTTTCGTTATACTGGAGCTATACTTTTAGTGTTGTTTAAAAATATTTAACCACTTTCTTAAATTGTATAATTATTCTTAACTATCTTTCAAGTACCTTAATCATTCTAATTTTAACAATTACTTTGTTTAAATTCTATACTATTAAATAGTGTACTAAACACTATTAAATAACTATTATCTAAGGAACGAGACAACAAAGGTTTTTAATCTATTAACCATCATAATATGTAAGTGATATGCAACTATGGCAATAAAACCATATTTTCATATTTTTAATTTCACTCAAAATTGTTAGGTTAACCCCTACGAAATATTTAGTTTTTCGTTAACTGGAGCTTTATACTGTTTAGTGTTGTTTAAATATTTAACCACTTTCTAAATATTTGTAATAAGTATCTAACTCTCTTTCAAGGTACACTTATATCATTCTAATTTTTAACATTAATTAGTTTAAATTCATTACTGCTTAATAGTGTAAAAACACTATTAAATAACTATTATCTAATAAAAACGAAGACAAAACGGTTTTATCTCTTTAACCATCATATATGTAGTGAGGATGCAAATTGCAATAAAACAATATGTCATATTTTTTTAATTTCACTCAAAATTTGTATTAACCCCTACGAAAATTTTTATTTTATTCGTACTGGAGCTTATACTTTTAGTGTTGTTTAATAAAAATATTTAACCACTTTCTTAATTTGTAATATGTATTCTAAACTATCTTTCAAGGTACACTTATTATCATTCTAATTTTAACAAATTTAATTTAGTTTAAATTCATATACTGCTTAATAAGTGTACTAAACACTATTAACATAACCATTATCTAAAGAAACAAGACACAAAAAAGGTTTTTATCTCTTTAACCATCATAATATGTGATGGAGGATGCACTATGCAAATAAACAATATTGTCATTTTTTTAATTTCACTCAAATTTGTAGTTAACCCCTACGAAAATATTGAGTTTTTTCGTTACTGGAGCTTATACTGTTTAGTGTTTTTTAAAAATATTTAACCACTTTCTTAATTGTAATATGTAATCTAAACTCTCTTTCCAGGTACTTATAATCATTCTAATTTTTACAAATTAATTTAGTTTAAATTCATATACTGCTTAAATATGTACTAAACACTATTAATAACATTTATCTAAAGAAACGAGACAACAAAGGTTTTTAATCTCTTTAAACCATCATAATATGTAAGTGAGGATGCAACTATGCAATAAAACAATATTGTTCATATTTTTTTAATTTCACTCAAAATTTGTAGGTTAACCCCACGAAAATATTGAGTTTTTCGTTAACTGGAGCTTATACTGTGTGTTTGTTTAAAAAAATATTTACCACTTTCTTAATTTGTATAATGTATTCTAAACTATTTTCAAGTACACTTATAACTTCTAATTTTTACAAATTAATTTAGTTTAAATTCATATACTGCTTAAATAGTGTACTAAACACTATTAAAGCTAACTATATTAACAAGAAACGAGACACAAAGGTTTTTAATCTTTTACACCATCATAATATGTAAGTGAGGATGCAACTATGCAATCAAACACTATTTGTTCTATTTTTAAATTTCACTCAATTTGTAGTTAACCCCTACGAAAATATTGAGTTTTTCGTTAACTGGAGCTTATACTGTTTAGTGTTGTTTAAAAATATTTAACCACTTTCTTAATTTTGAATATGTATTCTAAACTATCTTTCAAGATACCCTTATGACCATTCAAGTTTTTACAAATTAATTGTTTAAATTCATATACTGCTTAAATAAGTGTACTAAACACATTAAATACTCATTATCAAAGAAACAAGACAACAAAGGTTTTTAAATCTGTTTAACCATCATTAATTGTAAGTGGAGGATGCAACTATGCAATAAAACAATATTGTCATATTTTTTTAATTTCACTCAAAATTGGTAGGTTAACCCCTACGAAATATTGAGTTTTTCGTTAACTGGAGCTTATACTGTTTTGTGTTGTTTAAAATATTTAACCACTTCTTAATTTGTAATATGTATTCTAAACTATCTTTCAAGCTTAACACACTTATACATTCTAATTTTTACAATTTAAATAAGATTTTAATTCAAGACTGTAAATAGTGTACTAAACACTATTAAATAACCTATTATCTAAGGAACGAAGACAACAAAGGTTTTTAATCTATTTCCCATCATAATATGTAATGGTAGGATGCAACATGCATAAAACAATATTGTCATATTTTTTTAATTTCACTCAAAATTTAGGTTAACCCTACGAAAATATTGAGTTTTTCGTTACTGCGCTTATACTGTTAGTGTTGTTTAAATATTTTAACCACTTTCTTAATAATTGTAATGTATTCTAAAACTATCTTTCAAGATACATTATACATTCTAATTTTTACAAATTAAATTTAGTTTAAATTCATATACTGCTTAAATAAGTGTACTAAACACTATTAATAACTATTATCTAAGGAAACGAACACACCAAGGTTTTTAATCTATTTAACCATCATAATATGTAAGTGAGGATGCAACTAAATGCAATAAAACAATAGTGTCATATTTTTTTAATTTCCACTCAAAATTTGTAGGTTAACCCCTCGAAAAATATGATTTTTTCGTTAACTGGAGCTTATACTGTTTAGTGTGTTTTAAAATATTTACCCACTTCTTAATTTGTAATGAGTGAATTCTAAACTTCTTTCAAGGTATAACACTTATCTATCATTCTAATTTTTACAAATTCAATTTAGTTTAAATCATATACTGCTTAAATAAGTGTACTAAACACTATTAAATAACTATTATCTAAAGAAGAAGCAACAAGTTTTAATTCTTTAACCATCATAATATGTAAGGAGATGCAACTTGCAATAAAATATATTGTCATATTTTTTTAATTTCACTCAAAATTTGTAGGTTAAACCCCTACGAAAATATTGAGTTTTTTCGTTAACTGAGCTTATACTGTTTAGTGTTTGTTTAAAAAATATTTAACCACTTCTTAAATTGTAATAGTGATTCTAAACTATCTTTCAGATACACTATATCATTCTAATTTTTACAAATTATTTAGTTTAAATTCATATACTACTTAAATAAGTGTACTAAACACTATTAAATAACTTATTATTAGGAAACGAAGACAACAAAGGTTTTTATCTATTTAACCATCATAATATGTAAGTGAGGATTCAACTATGCAATAAAATAATATGTGTCATTTTTTTTAATTTCCTCAAAATTTGTAGGTTACACCCCTACGAAAATATTGAGTTTTTCGTTAACTGAGCTTATACTGTTTAGTGTTGTTTAAAAAAGATTTAACCACTTTCTTAATTTGTAATAATGTATTCTAAACTATTTTCAAGTACACTTTATATCATTTAATTTTTACAAATTAATTTAGTTTAAATTCATACTGCTTAAATAGTGTACTAAACACTATTAATAACCTATTATCTAAGAAACGAAGACAACAAGTTTTTCTCTTTAACCATCATAATATGTAAGTGGGAGGATCAACTATGCATAAAACATATTGTCATATTTTTTAAATTACACCTCAAAATTTTGTAGTTAACCCCCTACGAAAATATGAGTTTTTCGTAACTGGAGCTTATCTGTTTAGTGTTGTTACAAATATTTAACCCTTTCTAAATTTAATAATGTATTCTAAACTATCTTTCAAGATACACTTATATCATTCTAATTTTTACAATTAATTTAGTTTAAATTCATATACTGCTTAAATAAGTGTACTAAACACTATTTAATACTATTATCTAAGGAGAAACGAGACAACAAGGTTTTTAAATCTATTTAACCTCATAATATGTAAGTGGGAGATGCAACTATGCAATAAAACAATATTGTCATTTTTTTAATTTCACTCAAATTTGTAGGTTAACCCCTAACGAAATATTGAGTTTTTCGTTAACTGGAGCTTATACTTTTATGTTGTGTAAAAATATTTACCACTTTCTCTAAATTGTAATAATGTATTCTAACTATCTTTCAAGGATACCTTATATCATTCTAAATTTTTACAAATTAATTTAGTT
>JAATWR010000045.1:1132-73862 GCA_018703725.1 Brassica juncea
ACTAATTATACAATGATTATAATAAAACAATATTTCATATTTTTTTGAAGTTCATTGCTCTCAAAATTGTAGGTTTAAACCAACCCCCTACCGAAAATATTTGATGTTTTTTTTTTGTTTTTAAAATACTCTTTATACATATCTTAGACTCTTCAGTCGTTGTTTAACGATATTTACTAATTTTCTTACATTTGTATTAATGTATGCTGAAAACGATCGGGCAAGAGCGGGGGGGGGGGTACAGGGGGGACAGCAGGCGAAGTGGTGGGAACAAGGAAGGGGGGGGGGAGGGGGGAAAAGGAAAGGAGGGGGGGGGGGGGGGGGGAAACGGAAAAGGGAGGGGGAGGGGTGGGAGTTTTTGTTTTAAATTCAGATACTGCTTAAATAAATAGACTAACCACTATAAAATCACTATTATCTATGAGAAACAGAGACAAACAAAACGTTCCTAACCTCTTTGCTCATCATAATATGTAAGTGATGGATGCAATTATGCAATAAAACAATATTGTCATATTTTTTGAATTTCTCACAACCCCTACGGAAAATATTGAGTTTTTCGGTTAAATACTCTTTATACATAATCTTATACTCTTTAGTGTGTTTTTAAAATTATTTAACCACATTCTACATTTGTATTAATGTATTCTAAACTATCTTTAAGGTACATGTACATCATTCTAATTTTAACAATTAATTTTGTTAAAATTCAGATACTGCTTAAATAAATAGACTAACCACTATTAAAATCACTATATCTAGAGAAACAGAGACAACAAACGTTCCTAACCTCTTTGATCATCATAATATGTAAGTGGTGGATGCAATTATGCAATAAAATAATATTGTCATATTTTTTTGAATTTCTCTCAAAATTTGTAGGTTAACCCCTACGAAAATATTGATTTTTCGTAAATGCTCAATATACATAATCTTATGATCTTTAGTGTTGTTAAAATTATTTAACCACATTCTACATTTGTATTAATGTATTCTAAACTATCTTTCAAGGTACATGTACATCATTCTAATTTTAACAATTAATTTAGTTAAATCAGATACTGCTTAAATAAATAGACTAACCACTATAAAATCACTATTATCTAGAGAAACAGAGACAACAAACGTTCCTAACCTCTTTGATCATCATAATATGTAAGTGATGGATGCAATTATGCAATAAAACAATATTGTCATATTTTTTGAATTTCTCACAAAATTTGTAGGTTAACCCCCTACGAAAATATTGAGTTTTTCGTTAAATACTCTTTATACATAATCTAATACTCTTTAGTGTTGTTTAAAATTATTTAACCACATTCTACATTTGTATTAAAAGGTTTGTAAACTATCTTTCATGGTACATGTACATCATTCTAATTTTTAACAATTAATTTAGTTAAAATTCATATACTGCTTAAATAAGTAGACTAACCACTATAAATCACTATTATCTAGAGAAACAGAGACAACAAACGTTCCTAACCTCTTTGATCATCATAATATGTAAGTGGAGGATGCAATTATGAAATAAAACAATATTTTCATATTTCTTGAATTTCTCTCAAAATTTGTAGGTTAACTAACCCCTACGATAATATTGAGTTTTTTGGTTAAATGCTCTATATACATAATCCTATGCTCTTTAGTGTTGTTAAAAATTATTTAACCACATTCTACATTTGTATTAAAAGGTTTGTAAACTATCTTTCATGGTACATGTACATCATTCTAATTTTTAACAATTAATTTAGTTAAAATTCATATACAGCTTAAATAAGTAGACTAACCACTATAAATCACTATTATCTAGAGAAACAGAGACAACAAACGTTCCTAACCTCTTTGATCATCATAATATGTAAGTGGAGGATGCAATTATGAAATAAAACAATATTTTCATATTTCTTGAATTTCTCTCAAAATTTGTAGGTTAACTAACCCCTACGAAAATATTGAGTTTTTTGGTTAAATGCTCTATATACATAATCCTATCCTCTTTAGTGTTGTTAAAAATTATTTAACCACATTCTACATTTGTATTAATGTGTTCTAAACTATCTTTCAAGGTACATGTACATCATTCTAATTTTTAACAATTAATTTAGTTAAAATTCAGATACTGCTTAAATAAGTAGACTAACCACTATAAAATCACTATTATCTAGAGAAACAGAGACAACAAACGTTCCTAACCTCTTTGATCATCGTAATATGTAAGTGGAGGATGCAATTATGCAATAAAACAATATTTTCATATTTTTTGAATTTCTCTCAAAATTTTTTAGGTTAACCCCTACGAAAACATTTAGTTTTTCGTTAAATGCTTTATATACATAATCTTATGCTGTTTAGTGTTGTTTAAAATTATTTAACCACATTCTACATTTGTATTAATGTATTCTAAACTATCTTTCAAGCTACATCTACATCATTCTAATTTTTAACAATTAATTTAGTTCATATTCATCTAATACTTAAATAAGTAGACTAACCATTATAAAATCACTATTATCTAGAGAAACAGTTACACCAAACGTTCCTAACCTCTTTGATCATCATAATATGTAAGTGGAGGATGCAATTATGCAATAAAACAATATTTTCATATTTTTTGAATTTCTCTCAAAATTTGTAGGTTAACCAACCCCCTACGAAAATATTGAGTTTTTTGTTAAATACTCTTTATACATAATCTTATACTCTTCAGTGTTGTTTAAAATTATTTAACTACATTCTACATTTGTATTAATGTATTCTAAACTATCTTTCAAGGTACATGTACATCATTCTAATTTTAACAATTAATTTTGTTAAAATTCAGATACTGCTTAAATAAATACACTAACCACTATAAAATCACTATTATCTAGAGAAACAGAGACAACAAACGTTCCTAACCTCTTTGATCATCATAATATGTAAGTGATGGATGCAATTATGCAATAAAACAATATTGTCATATTTTTTGAATTTCTCACAAAATTTGTAGGTTAACCCCCTACGGAAATATTGAGTTTTTCGTTAAATACTCTTTATACATAATCTTATACTCTTCAGTGTTGTTTAAAATTATTTAACTACATTCTACATTTGTATTAATGTATTCTAAACTATCTTTCAAGGTACATGTACATCATTCTAATTTTAACAATTAATTTTGTTAAAATTCAGATACTGCTTAAATAAATAGACTAACCACTATAAAATCACTATTATCTAGAGAAACAGAGACAACAAACGTTCCTAACCTCTTTGATCATCATAATATGTAAGTGATGGATGCAATTATGCAATAAAACAATATTGTCATATTTTTTGAATTTCTCACAAAATTTGTAGGTTAACCCCCTACGGAAATATTGAGTTTTTCGTTAAATACTCTTTATACATAATCTTATACTCTTTAGTGTTGTTTAAAATTATTTAACCACATTCTACATTTGTATTAATGTATTCTAAACTATCTTTCAAGGTACATGTACATCATTCTAATTTTAACAATTAATTTTGTTAAAATTCAGATACTGCTTAAATAAATAGACTAACCACTATAAAATCACTATTATCTAGAGAAACAGAGACAACAAACGTTCCTAACCTCTTTGATCATCATAATATGTAAGTGATGGATGCAATTATGCAATAAAACAATATTGTCATATTTTTTGAATTTCTCACAAAATTTGTAGGTTAACCCCCTACGAAAATATTGATTTTTCGTTAAATGCTCAATATACATAATCTTATGATCTTTAGTGTTGTTAAAAATTATTTAACCACATTCTACATTTGTATTAATGTATTCTAAACTATCTTTCAAGGTACATGTACATCATTCTAATTTTAACAATTAATTTAGTTAAAATTCAGATACTGCTTAAATAAATAGACTAACCACTATAAAATCACTATTATCTAGAGAAACAGAGACAACAAACGTTCCTAACCTCTTTGATCATCATAATATGTAAGTGGAAGATGCAATTATGAAATAAAACAATATTTTCATATTTCTTGAATTTCTCTCAAAATTTGTAGGTTAACTAACCCCTACGAAAATATTGAGTTTTTTGGTTAAATGCTCTATATACATAATCCTATGCTCTTTAGTGTTGTTAAAAATTATTTAACCACATTCTACATTTGTATTAATGTATTCTAAACTATCTTTCAAGGTACATGTACATCATTCTAATTTTTAACAATGAATTTAGTTAAAATTCAGATACTGTTTAAATAAGTAGACTAACCACTATAAAATCACTATTATCTAGAGAAACAGAGACAACAAACGTTCCTAACCTCTTTGATCATCGTAATATGTAAGTGGAGGATGCAATTCTGCAATAAAACAATATTTTCATATTTTTTGAATTTCTCTCAAAATTTTTTAGGTTAACCCCTACGAAAACATTTAGTTTTTCGTTAAATGCTCTATATACATAATCTTATGATGTTTAGTGTTGTTTAAAATTATTTAACCACATTCTACATTTGTATTAATGTATTCTAAACTATCTTTAAAGCTACATCTACATCATTCTAATTTTGAACAATTAGTTTAGTTCAAATTCATCTAATGCTTAAATAAGTAGACTAACCATTATAAAATCACTATTATCTAGAGAAACAGTTACACCAAACGTTCCTAACCTCTTTGATCATCATAATATGTAAGTGGTGGATGCAATTATGCAATAAAATAATATTGTCATATTTTTTGAATTTCTCTCAAAATTTGTAGGTTAACCCCTATGAAAATATTGATTTTTCGTTAAATGCTCAATATACATAATCTTATGATCTTTAGTGTTGTTAAAAATTATTTAACCACATTCTACATTTGTATTAATGTATTCTAAACTATCTTTCAAGGTACATGTACATCATTCTAATTTTAACAATTAATTTAGTTAAAATTCAGATACTGCTTAAATAAATAGACTAACCACTATAAAATCACCATAATCTAGAGAAACAGAGACAACAAACGTTCCTAACCTCTTTGATCATCATAATATGTAAGTGATGGATGCAATTATGCAATAAAAAAATATTGTCATATTTTTTGAATTTCTCACAAAATTTGTAGGTTAACCCCCTACGAAAATATTGAGTTTTTCGTTAAATACTCTTGATACATAATCTTATGCTCTTTAGTGTTGTTTAAAATTATTTAACCACATTCTACATTTGTATTAATGTATTCTAAACTATCTTTCAAGGTACATGTACATCATTCTAATTTTTAACAATTAATTTAGTTTAAATTCATCTAATGCTTAAATAAGTAGACTAACCATTATAAAATCACTATTATCTAGAGAAACAGTTACACCAAACGTTCCTAACCTCTTTGATCATCATAATATGTAAGTGGTGGATGCAATTATGCAATAAAATAATATTGTCATATTTTTTGAATTTCTCTCAAAATTTGTAGGTTAACCCCTACGAAAATATTGATTTTTCGTTAAATGCTCAATATACATAATCTTATGATCTTTAGTGTTGTTAAAAATTATTTAACCACATTCTACATTTGTATTAATGTATTCTAAACTATCTTTCAAAGTACATGTACATCATTCTAATTTTAACAATTAATTTAGTTAAAATTCAGATACTGCTTAAATAAATAGACTAACCACTATAAAATCACTATTATCTAGAGAAACAGAGACAACAAACGTTCCTAACCTCTTTGATCATCATAATATGTAAGTGGAGGATGCAATTATGCAATAAAACAATATTTTTAGATTTTTTTAATTTCTCTCAAAATTTGTAGTTTAACCCCTACGAATATATTTAGTTTTTCATTAAATGCTCTATATACATAATCTTATGCTCTTTAGTATTGTTTAAAATTATTTAACCACATTCTACATTTGTTTTAATGTATTCTAAACTATCTTTAAAGCTACATGTACATCATTCTAATTTTTAACAATTAATTTAGTTTAAATTCATCTAATGCTTAAATAAGTAGACTAACCACTATAAAATCACTATTATCTAGAGGAACAGTGACACCAAACGTTCCTAACCTCTTTGAAAATCATAATATGTAAGTGGTGGATGCAATTATGCAATAAAACAATATTGTCATATTTTTCAAATTTTTCTCAAAATTTGTAGGTTAACCCCTACGAAAATATTGAGTTTTTCGTTAAATGCTCAATATACATAATCTTATGCTCTTTAGTGTTGTTAAAAATTATTTAACCACATTCTACATTTGTATTAATGTATTCTAAACTATCTTTCAAGGTACATGTACATTATTCTAATTTTAACAATTAATTTAGTTAAAATTCAGATACTGCTTAAATAAGTAGACTAACCACTATAAAATAACTATTATCTAGAGAAACAGAGACAACAAACATTCCTAACCTATTTGATCATCATAATATGTAATTGGTGGATGCAATTATGCAATAAAACAATATTGTCATATTTTTTGAATTTCTCTCAAAATTTGTAGGTTAACCCCCTACGAAAATATTGAGTTTTTCGTTAAATACTCTTTATACATAATCTTATACTCTTTAGTGCTGTTTAAAATTATTTAACCACATTCTACATTTGTATTAATGTATTCTAAACTATCTTCCAAGCTACATGTACATCATTCTCATTTTTAACAATGAATTTAGTTAAAATTCAGATACTGTTTAAATAAGTAGACTAACCACTATAAAATCGCTATTATCTAGAGAAACAGAGACAACAAACATTCATAACCTCTTTGATCATCATAATATGTAAGTGGAGGATGCAATTATGCAATAAAACAATATTTTCATATTTTTTGAATTTCTCTCAAAATTTGTAGGTTAACCCCTACGAATATATTTAGTTTTTCGTTAAATGCTCTATATACATAATCTTATGCTCTTTAGTGTTGTTAAAAATTATTTAACCACATTCTACATTTTTATTAATGTATTCTAAACTATCTTTCAAGGTACATGACATCATTCTAATTTTTAACAATTAATTTATTTAAAATTCAGATACTGCTTAAATAAGTAGACTTACCACTATAAAATCACAATTATCTAGAGAAACAGAGACAACAAACGTTCCTAACCTCTTTGATCATCATAATATGTAAGTGGGGGATGCAATTATGCAATAAAACAATATTGTCATATTTTTTGAATTTCTCTCAAAATTTGTAGGTTAACCCCTACGAAAATATTTAGTTTTTCGTTAAATGCTCTATATACATAATCTTATTCTCTTTAGTGTTGTTTAAAATTATTTAACCACATTCTACATTTGTATTAATGTATTCTAAACTATCTTTCAAGCTACATGTACATCATTCTAATTTTTAACAATTGATGTAGTTTAAATTCATCTAATGCTTAAATAAGTAGACTAACCACTATAAAATCACTATTATCTAGAGAAATAGTGACACCAAACGTTCCTAACCTCTTTGATCATCATAATATGTATGTGGTGGATGCAATTATGCAATAAAACAATATTGTCATATTTTTGAATTTTTCTCAAAATTTGTAGGTTAACCCCTACACAAATATTGAGTTTTTCGTTAAATGCTCAATATACATAATCTTATGCTCTTTAGTGTTGTTAAAAATTATTTAACCACATTCTACATTTGTATTAATGTATTCTAAACTATCTTTCAAGGTACATGTACATCATTATAATTTTTAACAATTAATTTAGTTAAAATTCAGATACTGCTTAAATAAGTAGACTAACCACTATAAAATCACTATTATCTAGAGAAACAGAGACAACAAACGTTCATAACCTCTTTGATCATCATAATTTATAAGTGGTGGATGAAATTGTGCAATAAAACAATATTGTCATATTTTTTGAATTTCTCTCAAAATTTATAGGTTAACCCCCTACGAAAATATTGAGTTTTTCGTTAAATACTCTTTATACATAATCTTATACTCTTTAGTGTTGTTTAAAATTATTTAACTACATTCTACATTTGTATTAATGTATTCTTAACTATCTTTCAAGGTACATGTACATCATTCTAATTTTTAACAATTAATTTAGTTAAAATTCAGATACTGCTTAAATAAGTAGACTAACCACTATAAAATCACTATTATCTAGAGAAACAGAGACAACAAACGTTCCTAACCTCTTTGATCATCATAATATGTAAGATGTGGATGCAATTATGCAATAAAACAATATTGTCATATTTTTTGAATTTCTCACAAAATTTGTAGGTTAACCCCCCCTACGAAAATATTGAGTTTTTCGTTAAATACTCTTTATACATAATCTTATACTCTTTAGTGTTGTTTAAAATTATTTAACCACATTCTACATTTGTATTAAAAGGTTTGTAAACTATCTTTCATGGTACATGTACATCATTCTAATTTTTAACAATTAATTTAGTTAAAATTCATATACTGCTTAAATAAGTAGACTAACCAATATAAAATCACTATTATCTAGAGAAACAGAGACAACAAACGTTCCTAACCTCTTTGATCATCATAATATGTTAGTGGAGGATGCAATTATGAAATAAAACAATATTTTCATATTTCTTGAATTTCTCTTAAAATTTGTAGGTTAACTAACCCCTACGAAAATATTGAGTTTTTTTTGGTTAAATGCTCTATATACATAATCCTATGCTCTTTAGTGTTGTTAAAAATTATTTAACCACATTCTACATTTGTATTAATGTATTCTAAACTATCTTTCAAGGTACATGTACATCATTCCAATTTTTAACAATTAATTTAGTTAAAATTCAGATACTGCTTAAATAAGTAGACTAACCACTATAAAATCACTATTATCTAGAGAAACAGAGACAATAAACGTTCCTAACCTCTTTGATCATCATAATATGTAAGTGGAGGATGCAATTATGCAATAAAACAATATTTTCATATTTTTTGAATTTCTCTCAAAATTTGTAGGTTAACTAGTCATAAATTAAGTACTAGTCATATGGATTTTGTTAATAAATTTGATTTCAATAGATTTGAATTGACTACTAAGTTTAAAATATAAAAAAATTCTAAAAAATCTCTGGATTTGTAAACATTAATTAAAAAAAATTCTTGACTTTTTAAATCATATTATAATTTTTAAATGAATAAAAATACATAAAAGAACGATATTCGTTCCTATTTTTAATTTCTATTCTCTCAAATAGAAAGTAAGGGGTTGGAAAAAGAAGGTTTTGTTATCAGTAGCAACTAACGAGGTGCCTCTTTCTCTTGTATTTTTGCTTTTCCTACTGGTAAAGGAATGTGTGTGGTATGTGATTAGTTTTAGTACTTTGGTCTCTTTTTCTAATTTGTTACATCTTTTTGGATTTTACTCTAAACCATGAGTTACTAGTCAATCTTTTAAATAAAGTCTTAACTATTTAAGAAGAAACCCCCTAGAACACATGTATGTCATTCATGGTTTATGATTATTTGTCATTTTCACAGAAAAAAATTTATTAGTCTTGCATTATTTAAGAAAATCCAAAGGCATTTATTAATTGTGAGAAAATCTTAATTACCAAAGTTGTGTCATTTGTTAGTTGTGAGGTTTGAGAAAACCTTAATTACTAAAGGCGGAAGACACATGTCTCTCATATCTTACTTAGCATATGCGTTATTACTGTTAAAAAATAATTAGCTACTAGGTGGTTGCCTGCGAATTCGCGGATATAAACATTGTATAAAAATATATATATTATGTATAGAATATCATAAAGTTTCCATAAATTTGATGTAAAATTAACTTATGAATATTTAGTAATAAAAATATTTGTGGAATTATATATGTAACTATCACATTAATTTCTGCAACGCATATTATGAATCTTCTTCGTCCTCTTCTTATTTTTCTCATTATTATTTTGTTTTTTATTTAATTTTTGCTAATGTTTTCCTAATTTTTTACTTATTTTGTGCCAAATATTTATTTTTCTCTCTAGATATTAAGATAAACCAGACAATCAATGAACCAAAAATCCATCAAAAAATTAATATTGATCTATCTTTTATAAATTTATTTATGGTTTTGTTATACTGGTTAGTATAATTTATTGATGGCTTTGTTATACTGGTTAGTATAATATATCACCTTGTCATATCATTATTTTAGACATATATACTAAATATTAATGTGAGATTCAATCATTTTATTACATCAAAATAACATTTTATTTATATAAATTTGTTAGAACTTTGTTATTATAAATTTTAAAAGCTTATTATACCGCAAAGTTACATATCATTATTTTGTAAATAATTTATTTTTACATTCAATTTAGATTATATTTTCCGTCATTGACCTTATCAATTTTAGAACTTATTATTTATATTGATCTTCCTTACTCAATTTATATTCATATTGTGAAAGCAAATAAACCTTATTAATTCACAGTTATAATATTATTCTTCACTTGTGTTTTTTTTATTTTTATTTTATTTTTTCTTCTTTTTCTATTAAAAATATGCATGTCAGTTCTATTATAATCAAAGCTATATAAGTTATACGAATCGAGTATTAACTCTAGTTTCGTATTGATGTAATGTTCTAGTTATTCAATTTTATAATTAATAAAAAAATTTGTTTATTAATATTATTTTTAGATACTTACCATATATTTTCTTTTTTAAATATACAAATACTTTAATCATTTCTGAAAATGATGACTCAATTATACTATCAATTTGTCATTGAGAAATAATAAGAATTTTTTTAATTGCACTGTTTGGACGATAGATCAAAACGTGTTTGCTCGGCTAAAGTTAGAACAAGCGCGCTTAAATGTATTGAAAGTTTCGTTAAAACTTTAGTGGATCCAAAAATCATTGCAACTGCTGCTTCATCATCAACTACTCCATTCATGTTAGCGAAAGTCTTGGAGAAACTTCATATCCGAGAAGCTGACATCTTGAGATGCAGTGGTAAAGAAATTGGAAGGATTGTTATAAATTCTAATTCAAATCAAGAGTCAAACGTAAATCAAGTTAGTCATACGGAATAGTTAATAAATTTGATTCCAATATATTTGAATTGACTACTAAGTTTAAAATATAAATACTCAAATTCAAAATAAATTCTCCAGATTTGTAAAAATTAATTAAAACCAACATAATAGATTTGAAAATGGTGTTATTTATTTTATGATTTATAAAATTTAATTCAGATCAAGAATTCTTCATAAAACAAGTGTTAGCCATACATATTTGTTAATGAATTTGATTTCAATGGATTTGAATTGGCTACTAAGTTTAAAATATAAATACTCAAATTCGAAAAATTTACGAATTTGTAAAAATTAATTAAAACCAACATAATAGATTTGAAAATGGTGTTATTTGTTTTATGATTTACAAAAATTGATTAAAATCAATAATTAGTCATAAATTAAGTATTAGTCATACGAATTTGTTAATAAATTTGTTTTCAATAGATTTGAATTGACTACTAAATTTAAAATATAAATACTTGAATTCGAAATAAAATCTCCAGATTGTAAACCTTAATTGAAACCAACATAATTGATTTCAAAATGGTGTTATTTGTTTTATGATTTACAAAATTTAATTCAAATCAATAATTAGTCATAAATTAAGTTAATAAATTTGATTTCAACAGATTTGAATTGACTACTAAGTTTAAAATATAAATATCTAAATTCGAAAAAAATCTGGATTTGTAAACATTAATTAAAAAAAAATTCTTGAATTTATAAATCGTATTATAAATTTTAAATGAATTAAAATACATAAAAGAACAATATTCGTTCCTATTTTTAATTTATATTCCCTTAAATAAAAAGTAATGGGTTGGAAAAGATGGTTTTGTTATTAATAGCAACCAACAAGGTGCCTCTTTCTCTTGTATTTTTGCTTTTCCTACTCGTAAAGGAATGTGTGTGGTATGTGATTAAGTTTTGGTACTTTGGTCTCTTTTTCTACTTTGTTACATCTTTCTGGATTTTACTCTAAAGCATGAGTTACTAGTAATTCTTTTGAATAAAGTTTTAACTATTGAAGAAGAAACTCCCTCTTTGGCATAGAACACATGTCTGTCATTCTTGATTTATGATTATTTGTCATTTTTACAGAAAAAAATTTAGTAGTCTTACATTATTTAAGAAACACCCAAAGACGTTTATTCATTGTGAGAAAATCTTAATTACCAAAGGATTTTCATTTATTAACTATGACTTATGAGAAAATCTTAATTACTAAAGGCCTAAGACACATGTCTCTCATATCTTACTTACCATATGCGTTATTACTGCAAGAAGTTAATTAGCTATAATTAATAAAAACTTTAAATTGTAATTATATACCAAAAAAATTATATAAAGAGATTGTGTATGTACAGACATTTAAAAATTTAGCTACAATCAATAAACAAATCTACACATACTATTTAAAAATTAATGAAATATATTCATTAAAGAGATTAATGTGTATGGATATACATTTCAAAATTAATGAAAATACTACTTTAAAAGATATTATGAATATGCCAACAATTTTTAGTTCTTATCGTTACAAATCTGTAAAACAAATCTTTGCATTAGTTAGATTTTATAATTTTAAACTAAAAAACATTTTACATAATTAGTATATTCACTAAACGATATTAAATTTTTAAAATAATCTGTTACTAACGTGTGGAACTAAGAATTTAAAATCCGTTTACGTGCGCAAAGCTAACTAACATTAAATTTTTAAAGTAAACCGTTAACAATGTGCGAAACTAACCAACATTAAGATTTTAAAATACCGTTAATCACGCAGGAAACTTTTATTAAAATAGTTATATATTAATTGAAAGTTAGATACTAATTTATCATAAACTTTGGTCTCTTTTTCTACTTTGTTACATCTTTTTGGAATTTACTCTAGAGCATGAGTTACAAGTCAATCTTTTGAATAAAATCTTAACTATTAAAGAATAAACCCCCTTTTTGGCACATAACACATGTCTCTCATTCATGGTTTATGATTATTGTCATTTTAATAGAAACAAATTTAGTAGTCTCAAATTATTCAAGAAACATCCAAAACCATTAATTAATTAATGATGAGAAAATCTTAATTATTAAAGGCACACATTCATGTTTATGATTATTGTCATTTTCACAGAAAAAAATTTATTAGTCTTAAATTATTCAAGAAACATCTAAAACCATTAATTAATTATGAAAAAATCTTAATTACTAAAAGCGCAAGCATGACACATGTCTCTCATGTCTTAGTTACCATATGCGCTATTACTTTTAAAAATTAGCTATAATTAAAAAAAAAATCTAAATATTTTTTTTGCCTACATCTAAATAGTTATTATATAACAAACAAATCTATATAAAGAGATTGTGTATGTATATACATTTCAAAATTTAGCTGTAGTTAATTAAAAAAATCTACACATTCTATTTAAAATCTACCGATTTTTTTTTTTAACTTCTCGATTTTTTTTTTTAAATTCAATAAAATTGTATTGTTTAAATCTGATTTTCCCCGCCGAAACCGACTTTTTATTGAACTATGTAATTTTTTTTGTGATAAAAACTTTTATGATATTTGGCTTAATGTACAGCCTAAACAGATTTTTAGAACACTTATCTCTTGTATTAGCAGTGAGATTCTAGTTTTGGAGCCATTGTGTATCTAAATTTTGCTTTCATTGTTCTACAGGTTTTGAATTTTGTAAGGGGAGTAGCTGCAAGAGGACTGTTTAGTAGAGTATATACATCTGATCAAGATATGAATCCTAGGGTGCGTCAGAGAGTTGATGAAGATGGTACTGATATGGACCGTAGGGTGCGTCAGAGAATTGATGAGGATGTAGCACCAAAGGTTCAAGAATCTGTGGACTGGACTAGTATGACGTACGACCCGATGCTTCACATCTTTACTCTACTAGACTCCCGCGACTGAGCTAGCTTGGCATCGACATGTAAGCCATGGAGAAGCCTTGGTGCTTCTCCTTATCTGTGGAGCTCTCTGGATCTCCGCGCTTACAAGTTTGATCTTCCAGTGGCGGCGTCTCTTGAGAACAGGTGTGCTGATCTTCAGAAGGTTAGGTTCAATGGCCTTGACTCTGCTGCTGCCTTGGTTAGTCTCAAAGAAAAGAATCTGAGGGAGATAAGCGTCGAACGTTGTGAGAATGTAACGGATGCAACACTGTCTATGATCGTTGCACGCCATGAAGCTCTTGAGAGCCTCCAGCTTGGACCAGGCTTCGGCGAGAGGATCACTAGCGAGGCTATAAAGATAATAGCCATCTGCTGTACTAAACTTAAAACACTTCGTCTCTCTGGAATGAGAGATGTCAGCTCTGAGGCGATCACATCTCTGGCGGAGCATTGTCCACAGCTCAGTGATGTTGGATTCTTTGATTGTCTGAACATCAACGAAGAGGCACTTGGACAAATGGTCTCTCTTCACTACCTCTCTGTCACCGGGACAGCGAACATCAACTGGAGAGTTGCAGCTGAGAGCTGGGAGAAGCTTCCGAACTTAACCGCTCTGGATGTCTCCAGTACCAGCATTGACCACATGGCTGTTTCAAGGCTGTTCAAATCATCTCAAAGCTTGGAAGTTGTGTGTGCTTTAAACTGCCCTATGCTCGAAGAACATGATGGTGCAGATCTCAACCCTGATAGATTCAAAGGAAAGCTCTTGATTGCAATGTTTAACAATACTTTAAATGGGATAGCTTCTATATTTGAAGACGACAACTCAAAGATGCCAAGGGATACAATGCGTTGGCTTGAGTGGAACTTGTCTCGCACGCTTCTGTTTTTGGCAGAAAACAACTTACTAGAATTGAATGGTTTCTGGCAGAGCCATGGAGCTAAGCTGTTTCTCAGGTTAATGCAAAGCTCACAAGAGGATGTCCAGGAGAGAGAAACCAAAGGACTTGCAGCTTCATCTATGTGGGTGATGATTACGAAGCTTGTGTATACCACAAAAGAGCCGAAGCGGTTATGCGTGATGGAGGCACCCTAATTCTGTTAAAACTTGCTAAATCCTGGAAAGAAAGTTTCCAGGCAGAAGCTGCGAGCGCTGTAGCAAACTTGTTATCAATACCAACTAACGAGGTGCTTCTTTCTCTTGTATTTTTGCTTTTTTTACTAGTCAATCTTTTGAATAAAGTCTTAACTATCTAAGAAGAAACCTCCTAGAACACATGTATGTCATTCATGGTTTATGATTATTGTCATTTTCACAGAAAAAAATTTAGTAGTCTTACATTATTTAAGAAACATCCAAAGGCATTTATTAATTATGAGAAAATCTTAATTACCAAAAGCGTGTCATTTGTTAGTTGTGAGTTGTGAGAAAATCTTAATTACTAAAGGCGGAAGACACATGTCTCTCATATCTTACTTACCATATGCGTTATTACTGCTAAAAATTAATTAGCTACTAGATGGTTGTTCGCAAATTCGCGGATATAAACATTGTATAAAAATATATATTTTATGTATAGAATATTGTAAAGTTTCCATAAATTTGATGTAAAAGTATCTGATGAATATTTAGTAATTAAAATATTTGTCGATTTATATATGTAACTATCACATTAATTTCTGCAACGCATATTATGCATCTTCTTCGGTCTCTTCTTATTTTTCTCATTATTATTTTGTTTTTTATTTAATTTTTGCTAATGTTTTCCTAATTTTTTACTTATTTTGTGCCAAATATTTATTATTATCTCTAAATAGTAAGACAAACCAGACAATCAATAAACCAAAAATTCATCAAAAAATTAATATTGATCTATCTTTTATATATTTATTAATGGTTTTGTTATACTGGTTAGTATAATTTATTAATGGCTTTGTTATACTGGTTAGTATAATATATCACCTTGTCATATCATTATTTTAGACATATATACTTAATATTAATGTGAGATTCAATCATTTAATTACATCAAAATAACATATTATTTATATAAATTTGTTAGAATTTTTTTATTATAAATTTTAAAAGCATATTATACCGCAAAGTTACATATCATTATTTTGTAAATAATTTATTTTTACATTCAATTTAGATTTTATTTTCCGTCTTCGACTTTATAAATTTTAGAACTTATTATTTATATTGATCTTCCTTACTCAATTTATATTCATATTGTGAAAGCACATAAACCTTATTAATTCACAGTTATATTATTATTCTTCACATGTGTTTTTTTTTTTATTTTTTTTTTTTCATTCTTCTTTTTCTATTAAAAATATGCATGCCAGTTCTATTATAATCAAAGCTATATAAGTTATACGAATCGAGTATTAACTCTAGTTTTGTATTATATACAATGTTCTAGTTATTCAATTTTATAATTTATAAAAAAGTTGTTTATTAATATTATTTTTAAATACTTACCATATATTTTCTGTTTTTAAATATACAAATACTTTAATCATTTCTGAAAGCGATAACTCAATTATACTATCAATTTGTCATTGAAAAATAATAATAATTTTTTCAATTGCACTGTTTGGACGATAGATCAAAAAGTGTTTGCTCGGCTAAATTAAAACAAGCGCGCTTAAATATATTGAACGTTTCTTTAAAACTTTCATGGATCGAAAAATCACTGCAACTGCTGCTTCATCATCAACTACTCCATCTATGTTAGCGCAAGTCTTGAAGAAAATTTGTATCCAAGAAGCTGACATCTTGAGATGCAGTGGTGAGGAAATTGGAAGGATTGTTACAATGCTGCGAAACCCTTCTCTAGTACTCAAAAAATTTGCAGTCTTTGCGCTTCTTCGGGTGTTCTTATTAATGTGGTTAGTGTGAATTTTAATTTTGGAACTAATAATATATGAAAAATGCAGTTCACAATACCGGGAGCTAGTCCGCAAAGCATCATGCAAGCTTGATGCATAACGCTGGAGATATGGGAAACTTGCGTTCTGCTGCTGCAGCTATGAGAATATCTAGTAAAGCTACTTTTCTTGCGAAAATCGTGATTCGCAACCTTGAGAATTATCAGCCAGAATGTTCAAAAGAAAATAAATAATCATCTCATAAGAGTAATTGAGTCTTTGTAATAGCATTTGTTAGTGATATAGAATATCTATGTAACAACAGATCTTTGTTTTTCATCATAAATATAATATAACCTTTTGAGAGAGATATTTTTCTTGGCTTTTTCTTTCAAGTTAGCAACTTAGAAACGTTAACTACTTAGCAATTGTAGCTACCTGAGTACATTCCCAAGTTTTCATTAATCCCTAAAATATATATTCTTTGCTAAGGACATCTTTTAATGTTTACAATGTAATGACTAAAAAAAAATCTGAGAATTCAATTGCTCACATTCAACTGAATATAAAATTAGAATCATTATTGGAATCTAAGGATAGATTATATTGTTCATTGATAACGGCCTAGTAGCAATAAGTAACAACACATAACAAACACACAAGCACAAATTAATAATGTAATAAGTTATTTTAATGACAACATACTTTAAATCTGAAGGAAGATATTAGTTAAGGTAATTCTCCTAAATAGACAATTTCAAGTTTTTGTCGTAAAAAGAGTCATTTAGAAGGAAAATGACCCAAATGTTTCAGTTAATTGCTAAAAGATCCTTGTTCACAAGATAAATAAATACAAATAAATTAAAAATTAAAAAAAATAATTTTTTTTTGAATTATATGTTTTCAAATTTGATTTTTAAAAAAAAAACAAAACTGAATTTTTTTCAATTTTTTTTTTGAAATTCGAAAAATGCTTTTTGAAACTATTTTTTAAAATTTTATTTTCAATTTTAACTATTTATTCTTATTTTATAAATTTTAAACCATAATCACAAAACTTTACCCTTAACTCTAAATCTTAAGGTCTAAATTAGTTAACCCTAGAGGTATAAATGTATATTTATCTTTTAATGAAATATTTTGATCATTTTGATCTTTAGAGGCTATATTTGTAACAAAAAATCTTTTTAGTCCTATCCTAGAATATTTATCTATTAGTTAAATTAAGCGAGGAAGCAACAACAATGTGTAATAAATAATAATAAAGCGTAGGCTTTGTCGTTGTAGCAGAAGTCCCCTTACTCATATTTTGTTTTGGTATTGGTTTAAATACTCAAATTAAAATAATATCTCCAGATTGTAAACCTTAATCAAAACCAACATAATAGATTTGAAAATGGTGTTATTTGTTTTATGATTTATAAAATTCAATTCAAATGAATAATTAGTCATAAATTAAGTACTAGTCATATGGATTTGTTAATAAATTTGATTTCAATAGATTTGAATTGACTACTAAGTTTAAAATCTAAACACCCAAATTTGAAAAATCTCTGGATTTCTAAAAATTAATTAAAAAAAATTCTGGACTTTTTAAATCATATTCTAAATTTTAAATGAATTAAAATACATAAAAGAACAATATCCGTTCCTATATTTAGTTTCTATTCCCTTATATAGAAAGTAAGAGGTTGGAAAAGAAGATTTTGTTATCAATAGCAACTAACGAGGTGCCTCTTTCTCTTGTATTTTTGTTTTTTCTACTATTCAATCTTTTGAATAAAGTATTAACTATTTAAGAAGAAACCCCCTAGAACACATGTCTGTCATTCATGGTTTATGATGATTTGTCATTTTCACAGAAAAAAATTTAGTAGTCTTACATCATTTAAGAAACATCCAAAGGCATTTATTAATTGTGAGAAAATCTTAATTACCAAAAGAGTGTCATTTGTTAGTTGTGAGTTGTGAGAAAATCTTAATTACTAAAGGCGGAATATCTTACTTACCATATGCGTTATTACTGTTAAAAATTAATTAGCTACTAGGTGGTTGCCGGCGAATTCGCGTATATAAACATTGTATAAAAATATATATTTTATGTATAGAATATCGTAAAGTTTCCATAAATTTGATGTAAAAGTATCTGATGAATATTTAGTAATTAAAATATTTGTCGATTTATATATGTAACTATCACATTAATTTCTGCAACGCATATTATGCATCTTCTTCGGTCTCTTCTTATTTTTCTCATTATTATTTTGTTTTTTATTTAATTTTTGCTAATGTTTTCCTAATTTTTTACTTATTTTGTGCCAAATATTTATTATTATCTCTAAATAGTAAGACAAACCAGACAATCAATAAACCAAAAATTCATCAAAAAATTAATATTGATCTATCTTTTATATATTTATTGATGGTTTTGTTATACAGGTTAGTATAATTTATTTATGGGTTTGTTAATCTAGTTATTATAATATATCAACTTGTCATATCATTATTTAAGACATATATACTTAATATTAGTGTGAGATTCAATCATTTTATTACATCAAAATAACATTTTATTTATATAAATTTGTTAGAATTTGTTATTATAAATTTTAAAAGCTTATTATACCGCAAAGTTACATATCATTATTTTGTACATATTTATTTTTACATTCAATTTAGATTATATTTTCTGTCTTCAAACTTATCAATTTTAGAACTTATTATTTATATTGATCTTCCTTAATTTATATTCATATTGTGAAAGCACATAAACATTATTAATTCACAGTTATATTATTATTCTTCACTTGTGTTTTTTTATTTCTGTTTTTTTTCTTTATACTTTTTCTAGTAAAAATATGCATGCCAGTTCTATTATAATCAAAGCTATATAAGTTATACGAATCGAGTATTAACTCTAGTTTCGTATTATATACAATGTTCTAGTTATTCAATTTTATAATTAATAAAAAATTGTTTATTAATATTATTTTTAAATACTTACCATATATTTTCTGTTTTTAAATATACAAATACTTTAATCATTTCTGAAAGCGATAACTCAATTATAATATCAATTTGTCATTGAAAAATAATAATAATTTTTTAAAATGCACTGTTTGGACGATAGATCAAAAAGTGTTTGCTCGGCTAAAGTTAAAACAAGCGCGCTTAAATGTATTGAACGTTTCGTTAAAACTTTCATGGATCGAAAAATCACTGCAACTGCTGCCTTATCATCCACTACTCCATCTATGTTAGCGCAAGTCTTGGAGAAAATTCGTATCCAAGAAGCTAACATCTTGAGATGCAGTGGTGAAGAAATAAGAAGGATTGTTACAATGCTGCGAAACCCTTCTCTAGTACTCAAAAATTGCAGTCTTTGCGCTTCTTCGGGTATTTTTCTTAATGTGGTTAGTGTGATTTTTGATTTTGGTACTAAAAATATATGAAAAATGCAGTTCACAATACCGGGAGCTAGTCATGCAAAGCATCATGCAAGCTTGATGCATAACGCTGGAGATATGGGAAACTTGCGTTCTGCTGCTGCAGCTATGAGAATATCTAGTAAAGCTACTTTTCTTGCGAAAATCGTGATTCGCAATTGCTCACATTCAACTGAATATAAAATTAGAATCATTATTGGAATCTAAGGATAGACTATATTGTTCATTGATAACGGCCTAGTAGCAATAAGTAACAACACATTAAAACACACACAAACACAAATTAATAATGTAATAAGTTATTTTAATGACAACATACTTTAAATGTGAAGGAAGATATTAGTTAGGGTAATTCTTCTAAATAGACAATTTCAAGTTTTTGTCGTAAAAAAGAGTCATTTAGAAGGAAAATGACCCAAATGTTTCATTTAATTGCTAAAAGATCCTTATTCACAAGATAAATAAATGTAAATAAATAAATAATTTTAAAAATAATTTTTTGTTTCGAATTATATGTTTTCAAATTTTATTTTTTTTTTTAAACTGATTTTTTTTTTCAATTTTTTTTTTCAAATTCGAAAATGTTTTTGAAACTATTTTTTAAAATTTTATTTTCAATTTTTAATATTTACTTTTATTTTATAAAATTTTAAACCATAATCTCAAAATTTTACCCCTTAACTCTAAATCTTAAGGTCTAAATTAGTTAACCCTAGAGGTATAAATGTATATTTACCTTTTTAATGAAATATTTTGATCATTTTGATATTTAGAGACTATATTTGTAACAAAAATCTTTTTAGTCCTATCCTAGAGTATTTATCTATTAGTTAAATTAAGCGAGGAAGCAACAACAATGTCTAATAAATAATAATAAAGTGTAGGCTTTTGTCATTGTGGGAGAAGTCCCCTTACTCATATTTTGTTTTGGTATTGGTTTAAATACTCAAATTGAAATAATATCTCCAGATTGTAAACCTTAATCAAAACCATCATAATAGATTTGAAAATGGTGTTATTTGTTTTATGATTTATAAAATTCAATTCAAATGAATAATTAGTCATAAATTAAGTATTAGTCATATGGATTTGTTAATAAATTTGATTTCAATAGATTTGAATTGACTACTAAGTTTAAAATCTAAACACCCAAATTTGAAAAAATCTCTGGATTTCTAAAAATTAATTTAAAAAAAAATCTTGACTTTTTAAATCATATTCTAAATTTTAAATGAATTAAAATACATAAAAGAACTATATCCGTTCCTATATTTAGTTTCCATTCCCTTATATAGAAAGTAAGAGTCTTTGTAATAGCATTTGTTAGCGATATAGAATATTTATGTCACAACAGATCTTTGATTTTCATCATAAATATAATATAACCTTTTGAGAGAGATATTTTTCTTGGCTTTTTCTTTCAAGTTAGCAACTTAGAAATGTTAAATACTTAGCAATTGTAGCTACCTGAGTACATTCCCAAGTTTTCATTAATCCCTAAAATATATATTCTTTGCTAAGAACATCTTTTCATTAATCCCTAAAATATATATTTTGAAATAGTTTTTGGTTTTTGTTTTTCAAAAACTATTTGTTTGCCAATCAAGATTTTGCGAAAATGGATTCCCTAAAATATAGGGAAACCAGATTTTGTGAATAACTACCTATTTTCAAGCAAAAGCCAAAAACTATATTTTCTTGGTTTTTCACGTGGGTTTTTTTTATTTCTTTTATTCTTAAAAAATAATTGTATAGTTCTGTATTTATGTAATAACGTGACTATTTATTTTTAAATTTAAAAATAAACCAAAAACATATTTGTATTGATAATATATAGATAGTTAATGTTTTTGATTTATTGATTCAGTAAAGTCACATTTATTAAAATAATTTACTTATAAATAATATTTTTAAAAAAATAATTAGATAAACAACAAATCAAATTTAGAAGAACGAAATATTTACAGGATAATCAAATAACTAATATCTAAAAATCAAAATATTACCATCAATAAACTAATATCCAAAATAATATTGCCAATGTATTATACATTTACTACTTTGTAATAAAAATTTTATTTAAGTATCTAGCTATTACTTTATATGTTATAAATATATAAATTTTATGCATTTTACCATTTAAAAAAATATAATTATTTAGTTCTATTATATTAAAATCTAATTATTCATTGTCTAAAATTAAATATACTTTAAATATCCAGATATTAATATTTACTAGAATTTCATAAATTTTATTCATTCTTACCATATTTTAAAAAATATAATTAAATTTTATTTAATTTATTTTGTAAGTTTAATTAGTTATCTATTTACCTATAGATATAAAATGAAAATGTAGGTATACATGTAGCTAGTCGTTTTTACTTTATAACAGTTTGTTATTGTTGTATATTTTAAAAATAATTTTAATATATAATTATTTGTTTTAGTGATAATAGTAATTGTTTTATTAAAATTTAATTTATTAATTCTTCATTTTACTTTGGAAACCAAAATCTAAAACCACCATTCAAGTTTTTCAAAAAACCAAAATATACTGCAAAATCAAAAACTAAAAATTAAAAACCAAAATCTAAAAACTAAAAACCAAAAGCCAAAAACCAAAAACTAAAAACTAGAAACTAACTAAACAATCATCACCTAATTTATCATAAACTATCTTATTTTAAGAACAGAACAATGATATCTATCAAAACAATTCAAAGAAAATGGCAAAACTGGGGGTCAAAGTCTTCTTTATTAAAAACATTTGGAAAATATTATAATACTTTTAAATGTTTAGAAGAAAAACTGAAATGATATTGTAGTAACTGGTAGTATATATAATGTACCGTGCCAAGGAGGTGATAGATACTTCTCTTACAAATACAATCTGCTCTTATATAAGCTCTCTTCTTGTGTCTCTCTCTCTTCACCTTCATTACCCAGTCCTCAGAGTCTTCCTTATTCTTTCTCTGTCTCTCAGAATAAACGAAGATAATTAAAGTCCTTCTCTTTTGTTCCAGAGGGGTGATTATTCAACGTGTTTTGATTATTCCCTTTTCGTTTTTAATGATCTTAAAACAGTTTGCTGGTCTATTTGCTTGAATAACGTGTTTTGATAATCACTCGGTATTGAATTTGAATAGAAATGACAAAGCTTTTGGTCCTCTAAGTCCCTTTATTGCGTATCTATTCGATGGTTTTTGTTATCATAACCAAGCGATCATTCTCCCTATCTCCGTTTGTTGAGTCTTGTTTCTGGTTGGAATGTTCAAGAAATTGATACGCTGTAATTATTACAGAAGATTATTAATTAGGGACCGATTTTTTTTTTAACTTCAATAAAATTGTATTGTTTAAATCTGATTTTCCCCGCCGAAACCGATTTTTTTTTTGAACTATGTAATTTTTTTTTTTTGTGATAAAAACTTTTATGATATTTGGCTTAATGTACAGCCTAAACAGATTTTTAGAACACTGATCTATTGTATTAGCAGTGAGATTCTAGTTTTGGAGCCATTGTGTATCTAAATTTTGCTTTCATTGTTCTACAGGTTTTGAGTTTTGTAAAGGGAGTAGCTGCAAGAGGACTGTTTAGTAGAGTATATACATCTGATCAAGATATGAATCCTAGGGTGCGTCAGAGAGTTGATGAATATGGTACTGATATGGACCGTAGGGTGCGTCAGAGAATTGATGAGGATGTAGCACCAAAGGTTCAAGAGTCTGTGGACTGGACTAGTATGACGTACGACCCGATGCTTCACATCTTTACTCTACTAGACTCCCTCGACCGAGCTAGCTTAGCATCGACCTGTAAGCCATGGAGAAGCCTTGGTGCTTCTCCTTATCCGTGGAGCTCTCTGGATCTCCGCGCTAACAAGTTTGATCTTCCAGTGGCGGCTTCTCTTGAGAACAGGTGTGCTGATCTTAAGAAGGTTAGGTTCAATGGCCTTGACTCTGCTGCTGCCTTGGTTAGTCTCAAAGCAAAGAATCTGAGGGAGATAAGCGGCGAACGTTGTGACAATGTAACGGATGCAACACTGTCTATGATCGTTGCACGCCATGAAGCTCTTGAGAGCCTCCAGCTTGGACCAGGCTTCGGCGAGAGGATCACTAGCGAGGCTATAAAGATAATAGCCATCTGCTGTACCAAACTTAAAACACTTCGTCTCTCTGGAATGAGAGATGTCAGCTCTGAGGCGATCACATGCATCTCTGGCTGAGCATTGTCCACAGCTCAGTGATGTTGGATTCTTTGATTGTCTGAACATCAACGAAGAGGCACTTGGACAAGTGGTCTCTCTTCGCTACCTCTCTGTCACCGGGACAGCGAACATCAACTGGAGAGCTGCAGCTGAGAGCTGGGAGAAGCTTCCGAACTTAACCGCTCTGGATGTCTCCAGTACCAGCATTGACCACGTGGCGGTTTCAAGGCTGTTCAAATCATCTCAAAGCTTGGAAGTTGTGTGTGCTTTAAACTGCCCTATGCTCGAAGAACATGATGGTGAAGATCTCAACCCTGATAGATTCAAAGGATAGCTCTTGATTGCAATGTTTAACAATACTTTAAATGGGATGGCTTCTATATTTGAAGACGACAACTCAAAGATGCCAAAGGATACAATGCGTTGGCTTGAGTGGAACTTGTCTCGCACGCTTCTGTTTTTGGCAGAAAACAACTTACTAGAGGTGAACGGTTTCTGGCAGAGCCATGGAGCTAATCTGTTTCTCAGGTTAATGCAAAGCTCACAAGAGGATGTCCAAGAGAGAGCAACCAAAGGACTTGCAGCTTTCATCTATGTGGGTGATGATTACGAAGCTTGTGTATACCACGAAAGAGCCGAAGCGGTTATGCATGATGGAGGCACCCCAATTCTGTTAAAACTTGCTAAATCCTGGAAAGAAAGTTTCCAGGCAGAAGCTGCGAGCGCTGTAGCAAACTTGTTATCAATAGCAACTAACGAGGTGCCTCTTTCTCTTGTATTTTTGCTTTTTTCTACTAGTCATTCTTTTGAATAAAGTCTTAACTATTTAAGAAGAAACCCCCTAGAACACATGTATGTCATTCATGGTTTATGATTATTTGTCATTTTCACCGAAAAAAATTTAGTAGTCTTATATTATTTAAGAAACATCCAAAAGCATCTATTAATTGTGAGAAAATCTTAATTACCAAAAGCGTGTCATTTGTTAGTTGTGAGTTGTGAGTTGTGAAAAAACCTTAATTACTAAAGGCTGAAGACACATGTCTCTCATATCTTACTTACCATACGCGTTATTATTGTTAAAAATTAATTAGCTACTAGGTGGTTGTCCGCGAATTTGCGGATATAAATTTTCCATAAATTTGATTTAAAAGTATCTGATGAATAATTAGTAATAAAAATATTTGTGGAATTATATATGTAACTATCACATTAGTTTCTGCAACGCATATTATGCATCTTCTTCGGTCTCTTCTTATTTTTTTTTCATTATTATTTTGTTTTTTATTTAAATGTTGCTAATATTTTCCTAATTTTTTACTTATTTTGTGCCAAATATTTATTTTTCTCTCTAACTAGTAAGACAAACCAGACAATCAATAAACCAAAAATTCATCAAAAATTAATATTGATCTATCTTTTATATATTTATTGATGATTTTGTTATACTGGTTAGTATAATTTATTAATGGCTTTGTTATACTGGTTAGTATAATATATCACCTTGTCATATCATTATTTTAGACATATATACTTAATATTAATGTGAGATTCAATCATTTTATTACATCAAAATAACATTTTATTTATATAAATTTGTTAGAATTTTGTTATTATAAATTTTAAAAGCTTATTATACCGCAAAGTTACATATCATTATTTTGTATATAATTTATTCTTACATTCAATTTAGATTATATTTTCCGTCTTCGACCTTATCAATTTTAGAACTTATTATTTATATTAATCTTCCTTACTCATTTTATATTCATATTGTGAAAGCACATAAACCTTATTAATTCACAGATATATTATTATTCTTCACTTGTGTTTTTATTTTTTTTCTTTCTTCTTTTTCTATTAAAAATATGCATGCCAGTTCTATTATAATCAAAGCTATATAAGTTATACGAATCGAGTATTAACTCTAGTTTCGTATCATATACAATGTTCTAGTTATTCAATTTTATAATTAATAAAAAAATTGTTTATTAATATTATTTTTAAATACTTACCATATATTTTCTGTTTTTAAATATACAAATACTTTAATAATTCTTATAGTGGTGACTCAATTATACTATCAATTTGTCATTGAAAAATAATAATAATTTTTTTAAATGCACTGTTTGGACGATAGATCAAAAAGTGTTTGCTCGGCCAAAGTTAAAACAAGCGCGCTTAAATGTATTGAACGTTTCATTAAAACTTTCATGGATCAAAAAATCACTGCAACTGCTGCTTCATCATCAACCACTCCATCTATGTTAGCGCAAGTCTTGGAGAAAATTCGTATCCAAGAATCTGACATCTTGAGATGCAGTGGTGAGGAAATTGGAAGGATTGTTACAATGCTGCGAAACCCTTCTCTAGTACTCAAAAATTGCAGTCTTTGCGCTTCTTCGGGTATTTTTCTTAATGTGGTTAGTGTGATTTTTGATTTTGGTACTAAAAATATATGAAAAATGCAGTTCACAATACCGGGAGCTAGTCATGCAAAGCATCATGCAAGCTTGATGCATAACGCTGGAGATATGGGAAACTTGCGTTCTGCTGCTGCAGCTATGAGAATATCTAGTAAAGCTACTTTTCTTGCGAAAATCGTGATTCGCAACCTTGAGAATTATCAGCCAGAATGTTCCAAAGAAAATAAAGAATCATCTCATAAGAGTAATTGGTCTTTGTAATAGCATTTGTTAGTGATATAGAATATTTATGTAACAACAGATCTTTGTTTTTCATCATAAATATAATATAACCTTTTGAGAGAGATATTTTTCTTGGCTTTTTCTTTCAAGTTAGCAACTTAGAAACGTTAACTACTTAGCAATTGTAGCTACCTGAGTACATTCCCAAGTTTTCATTAATCCCTAAAATATATATTCTTTGCTAAGGACATCTTTTAATGTTTACAATGTAATGACTAAAAACAAATCCGAGTATTCAATTGCTCACATTCAACTGAATATAAAATTAGAATCATTATTGGAATCTAAGGATAGACTATATTGTTCATTGATAACGGCCTAGTAGCAATAAGTAACAACACATTAAAACACACACAAACACAAATTAATAATGTAATAAGTTATTTTAATGACAACATACTTTAAATGTGAAGGAAGATATTAGTTAGGGTAATTCTTCTAAATAGACAATTTCAAGTTTTTGTCGTAAAAAAGAGTCATTTAGAAGGAAAATGACCCAAATGTTTCATTTAATTGCTAAATAATTCTTGTTCACAAGATAAATAAATTTAAATAAATAAAAAATTAAAAAAATAATTTTTTGTTTCGAATTATATGTTTTCAAATTCGATTTTTTTTTAAAAAATGATTTTTTTTTTTTGAAATTCAAAAATGCTTTTTAAACTATTTTTTATAATTTTATTTTCAATTTTTAATATTTACTTTTATTTTATAAAATTTTAAACCATAATCGCAAAACTTTACCCCTTAACTCTAAATCTTAAGGTCTAAATTAGTTAACCCTAGAGATATAAATGTATATTTACATTTTTAATGAAATATTTTGATCATTTTGATCTTTAGAGGCTATATTTGTGACAAAAATCTTTTTAGTCCTATCCTAGAATATTTATCTGTTAGTTAAATTAAGCGAGAAAGCAACAACAATGTGTAATAAATAATAATAAAGCGTAGGCTTTTGTCATTGTAGCAGAAGTCACCTTACTCATATTTTGTTTTGGTATTGGTTTAAATACTCAAGTTGAAATAATATCTCCAGATAGTAAACCTTAATTAAAACCAACATAATATATTTGAAAACGGTGTTATTTCTTTTATGATTTATAAAATTCAATTCAAAGGAATAATTAGTCATCAATTAAGTATTAGTCATATAGATTTGTTAATAAATTTGATTTCAGTAGATTTGAATTGACTACTAAGTTTAAAATATAAACACCAAAATTCGAAAAAAAATCTCTGGATTCGTAAACATTAATTAAAAAAAAATTCTTGACTTTTTAAATCATATTCTAAATTTTAAATGAATTAAAATACATAAAAAACAATATCCGTTCCTATTTTTAGTTTTTATTCCCTTAAATATAAAGTAAGAGATTGCAAAAGAAGATTTTGTTATCAATAGCAACTAACGAGGTGCCTCTTTCTCTTGTATTTTTGCTTTTTCTACTAGTCAGTCTTTTGAATAAAGTCTTAACTATTTAAGAAGAAACCCCCTAGAACACATGTATGTCATTCATGGTTTATGATTATTTGTCATTTTCACAGAAAAAAATTTAGTAGTCTTACATTATTTAAGCAACATCCAAAGGCATTTATTAATTGTGAGAAAATCTTAATTACCAAAGGTTTGTCATTTGTTAGTTGTGAGTTGTGAGAAAATCTTAATTACTAAAGGCGGAAGACACATGTCTCTAATATCTTACTTACCATATGCGTTATTACTGTTAAAAATTAATTAGCTACTAGGTGGTTGCCCGCGAATTCGCGGATATAAACATTGTATAAAAATATATATTTTATGTATAGAATATCGTAAAGTTTCCATAAATTTGATGTAAAAGTATCTGATGAATATTGAGTAATAAAAATATTTGTGGAATTATATATATAACTATCACATTAATTTTTGCAACGCATATTATGCATCTTCTTCGGTCTCTTCTTATTTTTCTCATTATTATATTGTTTTTATTTAATTTTTGAATTTTTTCCTTATTTTTTACTTATTTTGTGCCAAATATTTATTTTTCTCTCCAAATATGGATTTAGAATGGTAGTTATATTTTACTAACCGGAATACCGAAAAATACAAATAAATACAAATAAATAAAAAATTTAAAAAATAATTTTTTGTTGCGAATTATATGTTTTTAAATTCGATTTTTTTTTAAAACTATTTTTTTAATTTTTTTTTTCAAATATTTTTTGAGATTTGAAAATGCTTTTTTAAAATATTTTATAAAAAAAATTTATTTTCAATTTTTAATATTTATTTTTATTTTATAAAATTTTAAACCATAATCGCAAAACTTTACTCCTTAACTCTAAATCTTAAGGTCTAAATTAGTTAACCTTAGAGGTATAAATGTATATTTACCTTTTGAATGAAATATTTTGATCATTTTGATCTTTAGAGGCTATATTTGTGACAAAAATCTTTTTAGTCCTATACTAGAATATTTATATGTTAGTTAAATTAAGCGAGGAAGCAACAACAATGTGTAATAAATAATAATAAAGCGTAGGCTTTTGTCATTGTAGCAGAAGTCCCCATACTCATATTTTGTTTTCGTATTGGTCTAAATACTCAAATTGAAATAATATCTCCAGATTGTAAACCTTAATTAAAACCAACATAATAGATTTGAAAATGGTGTTATTTGTTTTATGATTTATAAAATTCAATTCAAATGAATTATTAGTGATAAATTAAGTATTAGTCATATGGATTTGTTAATAAATTTGATTTCAATAGATTTGAATTGACTACTAAGTTTAAAATATAAACACCCAAATTTGAAAAAATCTCTGGATTTGTAAACATTAATTAAAAAAAATTTCTTGACTTTTTAAATCTTATTCTAAATTTTAAATGAATTAAAATACAATAAAGAAAATATCTGTTCCTATTTTTAGTTTCTATTCCCTTTTATAGAAAGTAAGAGGTTGGAAAAGAAGATTTTGTTATCAATAGCAACTAACGAGGTGCCTCTTTCTCCTGTATTTTTGCTTTTTCTACTAGTCAATCTTTTGAATAAAGTCTTAACTATTTAAGAAGAAACCCCCTAGAACACATGTATGTCATTCATGGTTTATGATGATTTGTCATTTTCACAGAAAAAAATTTAGTAGTCTTACATTATTTAAGAAACATCCAAAGACATTTATTAATTGTGAGAAAATCTTAATTACCAAGGTGTGTCATTTGTTAGTTGTGAGTTGTGAGAAAATCTTAATTACTAAAGGCGGAAGACACATGTCTCTCATATCTTACTTACCATATGCGTTATTACTGTTAAAAATTAATTAGCTACTAGGTGGTTCCCGCGAATTCGCGGATATAAACATTGTATAAAAATATATATTTTATGTATGGAATATCGTAAAGTTTCCATAAATTTGATGTAATAGTATCTGATGAATATTTAGTAATAAAAATATTTGTGGAATTATATATGTAACTATCACATTAATTTCTGCAATGCATATTATGCATCTTCTTCGGTCTCTTCTTATTTTTCTCATTATTATATTTTTTTATTTAATTTTTGCTAATGTTTTCCTAATTTTTTACTTATTTTGTGCCAACAGATTTGAATTGACTACTAATTTTAAAATATAAATATCTAAATTCGAAGAAAATCTGGATTTGTAAACATTAATTAAAAAAAATTCTTGAATTTATAAATCGTATTATAAATTTTAAATGAATTAAAATACATAAAAGAACAATATTCGTTCCTATTTTTAATTTATATTCCCTTAAATAAAAAGTAATGGGTTGGAAAAGATGGTTTTGTTATTAATAGCAACCAACAAGGTGCCTCTTTCTCTTGTATTTTTGCTTTTCCTACTCGTAAAGGAATGTGTGTGGTATGTGATTAAGTTTTGGTACTTTGGTCTCTTTTTCTACTTTGTTACATCTTTCTGGATTTTACTCTAAAGCATGAGTTACTAGTAATTCTTTTGAATAAAGTCTTAACTATTGAAGAAGAAACTCCCTCTTTGGCATAGAACACATGTCTGTCATTCTTGATTTATGATTATTTGTCATTTTTACAGAAAAAAATTTAGTAGTCTTACATTATTTAAGAAACACCCAAAGACGTTTATTCATTGTGAGAAAATCTTAATTACCAAAGGATTTTCATTTATTAACTATGACTTATGAGAAAATCTTAATTACTAAAGGCCTAAGACACATGTCTCTCATATCTTATTTACCATATGCGTTATTACTGCAAGAAGTTAATTAGCTATAATTAATAAAAACTTTGAATTGTAATTATATACCAAAAAAATTATATAAAGAGATTGTGTATGTACAGACATTTAAAAATTTAGCTACAATCAATAAACAAATCTACACATACTATTTAAAAATTAATGAAATATATTCACTAAAGAGATTAATGTGTATGGATATACATTTCAAAATTAATGAAAATACTACTTTAAAAGATATTATGAATATGCCAACAATTTTTAGTTCTTATCGTTACAAATCTGTAAAACAAATCTTTGCATTAGTTAGATTTTATAATTTTAAACTAAAAAGCATTTTACATAATTAGTATATTCACTAAACGATATTGAATTTTTAAAATAATCTGTTACTAACGTGTGGAACTAAGAATTTAAAATCCGTTTACGTGCGCAAAGCTAACTAACATTAAATTTTTAAAGTAAACCGTTAACAATGTGCGAAACTAACCAACATTAAGATTTTAAAATACCGTTAATCACGCAGGAAACTTTTATTAAAATAGTTATATATTAATTGAAAGTTAGAAACTAATTTATCATAAACTTTGGTCTCTTTTTCTACTTTGTTACATCTTTTTGGAATTTACTCTAGAGCATGAGTTACAAGTCAATCTTTTGAATAAAATCTTAACTATTAAAGAATAAACCCCCTTTTTGGCACATAACACATGTCTCTCATTCATGGTTTATGATTATTGTCATTTTAATAGAAACAAATTTAGTAGTCTCAAATTATTCAAGAAACATCCAAAACCATTAATTAATTAATGATGAGAAAATCTTAATTATTAAAGGCACACATTCATGTTTATGATTATTGTCATTTTCACAGAAAAAAATTTATTAGTCTTAAATTATTCAAGAAACATCTAAAACCATTAATTAATTATGAAAAAAACTTAATTACTAAAAGCGCAAGCATGACACATGTCTCTCATGTCTTAGCTACCATATGCGCTATTACTTTTAAAAATTAGCTATAATTAAAAAAAATCTAAATATTTTTTTTTGCCTACATCTAAATAGTTATTATATAACAAACAAATCTATATAAAGAGATTGTGTATGTATATACATTTCAAAATTTAGCTGTAGTTAATTAAAAAAAATCTACACATTCTATTTAAAATCTACCGATTTTTTTTTTTAACTTCTCGATTTTTTTTTTTTAAATTCAATAAAATTGTATTGTTTAAATCTGATTTGCCCCGCCGAAACCGACTTTTTTTTTGAACTATGTAATTTTTTTTGTGATAAAAACTTTTATGATATTTGGCTTAATGTACAGCCTAAACAGATTTTTAGAACACTGATCTCTTGTATTAGCAGTGAGATTCTAGTTTTGGAGCCATTGTGTATCTAAATTTTGCTTTCATTGTTCTACAGGTTTTGAGTTTTGTAAGGGGAGTAGCTGCAAGAGGACTGTTTAGTAGAGTATATACATCTGATCAAGATATGAATCCTAGGGTGCGTCAGAGAGTTGATGAAGATGGTACTGATATGGACCGTAGGGTGCGTCAGAGAATTGATGAGGATGTAGCACCAAAGGTTCAAGAATCTGTGGACTGGACTAGTATGACGTACGACCCGATGCTTCACATCTTTACTCTACTAGACTCCCGCGACCGAGCTAGCTTGGCATCGACCTGTAAGCCATGGAGAAGCCTAGGTGCTTCTCCTTATCTGTAGAGCTCTCTGGATCTCCGCGCTTACAAGTTTGATCTTCCAGTGGCGGCGTCTCTTGAGAACAGGTGTGCTGATCTTCAGAGGGTTAGGTTCAATGGCGTTGACTCTGCTGATGCCTTGGTTAGTCTCAAAGAAAAGAATCTGAGGGAGATAAGCGTCGAACGTTGTGAGAATGTAACGGATGCAACACTGTCTATGATCGTTGCACGCCATGAAGCTCTTGAGAGCCTCCAGCTTGGACCAGGCTTCGGCGAGAGGATCACTAGCGAGGCTATAAAGATAATAACCATCTTCTGTACTAAACTTAAAACACTTCGTCTCTCTGGAATGAGAGATGTCAGCTCTGAGGCGATCACATCTCTGGCGGAGCATTGTCCACAGCTCAGTGATGTTGGATTCTTTGATTGTCTGAACATCAACGAAGAGGCACTTGGACAAGTGGTCTCTCTTCGCTACCTCTCTGTCACCGGGACAGCGAACATCAACTGGAGAGTTGCAGCTGAGAGATGGGAGAAGCTTCCAAACTTAACCGCTCTGGATGTCTCCAGTACCAGCATTGACCACATGGCTGTTTCAAGGCTGTTCAAATCATCTCAAAGCTTGGAAGTTGTGTGTGCTTTAAACTGCCCTATGCTCGAAGAACATGATGGTGCAGATCTCAACCCTGATAGATTCAAAGGAAAGCTCTTGATTGCAATGTTTAACAATACTTTAAATGGGATAGCTTCTATATTTGAAGACGACAACTCAAAGATGCCAAGGGATACAATGCGTTGGCTTGAGTGGAACTTGTCTCGCACGCTTCTGTTTTTGGCAGAAAACAACTTACTAGAATTGAACGGTTTCTGGCAGAGCCATGGACCTAAGCTGTTTCTCAGGTTAATGCAAAGCTCACAAGAGGATGTCCAGGAGAGAGAAACCAAAGGACTTGCAGCTTCATCTATGTGGGTGATGATTACGAAGCTTGTGTATACCACGAAAGAGCCGAAGCGGTTATGCGTGATGGAGGCACCATAATTCTGTTAAAACTTGCTAAATCCTGGAAAGAAAGTTTCCAGGCAGAAGCTGCGAGCGCTGTAGCAAACTTGTTATCAATACCAACTAACGAGGTGCTTCTTTCTCTTGTATTTTTGCTTTTTCTACTAGTCAATCTTTTGAATAAAGTCTTAACTATCTAAGAAGAAACCCCCTAGAACACATGTATGTCATTCATGGTTTATGATTATTGTCATTTTCACAGAAAAAAAATTTAGTAGTCTTACATTATTTAAGAAACATCCTAAGGCATTTATTAATTATGAGAAAATCTTAATTACCAAAAGCGTGTCATTTGTTAGTTGTGAGTTGTGAGAAAATCTTAATTACTAAAGGCGGAAGACACATGTCTCTCATATCTTACTTACCATATGCGTTATTACTGCTAAAAATTAATTAGCTACTAGATGGTTGTTCGCAAATTCGCGGATATAAACATTGTATAAAAATATATATTTTATGTATAGAATATTGTAAAGTTTCCATAAATTTGATGTAAAAGTATCTGATGAATATTTAGTAATTAAAATATTTGTCGATTTATATATGTAACTATCACATTAATTTCTGCAACGCATATTATGCATCTTCTTCGGTCTCTTCTTATTTTTCTCATTATTATTTTGTTTTTTATTTAATTTTTGCTAATGTTTTCCTAATTTTTTACTTATTTTGTGCCAAATATTTATTATTATCTCTAAATAGTAAGACAAACCAGACAATCAATAAACCAAAAATTCATCAAAAAATTAATATTGATCTATCTTTTATATATTTATTAATGGTTTTGTTATACTGATTAGTATAATTTATTAATGGCTTTGTTATACTGGTTAGTATAATATATCACCTTGTCATATCATTATTTTAGACATATATACTTAATATTAATGTGAGATTCAATCATTTTATTACATCAAAATAACATATTATTTATAAAAATTTGTTAGAATTTTTTTATTATAAATTTTAAAAGCTTATTATACCACAAAGTTACATATCATTATTTTGTAAATAATTTATTTTTACATTCAATTTAGATTATATTTTCCCTCTTCGACCTTATAAATTTTAGAACTTATTATTTATATTGATCTTCCTTACTCAATTTATATTCATATTGTGAAAGCACATAAACCTTATTAATTCACAGTTATATTATTATTCTTCACATGTGTTTTTTTTTTTATTTTTTATTTTTTTCATTCTTCTTTTTCTATTAAAAATATGCATGCCAGTTCTATTATAATCAAAGCTATATAAGTTATACGAATCGAGTATTAACTCTAGTTTTGTATTATATACAATGTTCTAGTTATTCAATTTTATAATTTATAAAAAAGTTGTTTATTAATATTATTTTTAAATACTTACCATATATTTTCTGTTTTTAAATATACAAATACTTTAATCATTTCTGAAAGCGATAACTCAATTATACTATCAATTTGTCATTGAAAAATAATAATAATTTTTTCAATTGCACTGTTTGGACGATAGATCAAAAAGTGTTTGCTCGGCTAAATTAAAACAAGCGCGCTTAAATATATTGAACGTTTCTTTAAAACTTTCATGGATCGAAAAATCACTGCAACTGCTGCCTTATCATCCACTACTCCATCTATGTTAGCGCAAGTCTTGGAGAAAATTCGTATCCAAGAAGCTAACATCTTGAGATGCAGTGGTGAAGAAATAAGAAGGATTGTTACAATGCTGCGAAACCCTTCTCTAGTACTCAAAAAATTTGCAGTCTTTGCGCTTCTTCGGGTATTTTTATTAATGTGGTTAGTGTGAATTTTAATTTTGGTACTAATAATATATGAAAAATGCAGTTCACAATACCGGGAGCTAGTCATGCAAAGCATCATGCAAGCTTGATGCATAACACTGGAGATATGGGAAACTTGCGTTCTGCTGCTGCAGCTATGAGAATATCTAGTAAAGCTACTTTTCTTGCGAAAATCGTGATTCGCAACCTTGAGAATTATCAGCCAGAATGTTCAAAAGAAAATAAATAATCATCTCATAAGAGTAATTGAGTCTTTGTAATAGCATTTGTTAGTGATATAGAATATTTATGTAACAACAGATCTTTGTTTTTCATCATAAATATAATATAACCTTTTGAGAGAGATATTTTTCTTGGCTTTTTCTTTCAAGTTAGCAACTTAGAAACGTTAACTACTTAGCAATTGTAGCTACCTGAGTACATTCCCAAGTTTTCATTAATCCCTAAAATATATATTCTTTGCTAAGGACATCTTTTAATGTTTACAATGTAATGACTAAAAAAAAATCTGAGAATTCAATTGCTCACATTCAACTGAATATAAAATTAGAATCATTACTGGAATCTAAGGATAGATTATATTGTTCATTGATAACGGCCTAGTAGCAATAAGTAACAACACATAACACACACACAAGCACAAATTAATAATGTAATAAGTTATTTTAATGACAACATACTTTAAATGTGAAGGAAGATATTAGTTAAGGTAATTCTCCTAAATAGACAATTTCAAGTTTTTGTCGTAAAAAGAGTCATTTAGAAGGAAAATGACCCAAATGTTTCATTTAATTGCTAAAAGATCCTTGTTCACAAGATAAATAAATACAAATAAATTAAAAATTAAAAAAATAATTATTTTTTTCGAATTATATGTTTTCAAATTTGATTTTTTTTAAAAAAACAAAACTGAATTTTTTTCAATTTTTTTTTGAAATTCGAAAAATGCTTTTTGAAACTATTTTTTAAAATTTTATTTTCAATTTTTACTATTTATTTTTATTTTATAAATTTTAAACCATAATCGCAAAACTTTACCCCTTAACTCTAAATCTTAAGGTCTAAATTAGTTAACCCTAGAGGTATAAATGTATATTTACCTTTTAATGAAATATTTTGATCATTTTGATCTTTAGAGGCTGTATTTGTAACAAAAATCTTTTTAGTCCTATCCTAGAATATTTATCTATTAGTTAAATTAAGCGAGGAAGCAACAACAATGTGTAATAAATAATAATAAAGCGTAGGCTTTTGTCACTGTAGCAGAAGTCCCCTTACTCGTATTTTGTTTTGGTATTGGTTTAAATACTCAAATTAAAATAATATCTCCAGATTGTAAACCTTAATCAAAACCAACATAATAGATTTGAAAATGGTGTTATTTGTTTTAAGATTTATAAAATTCAATTCAAATGAATAATTAGTCATAAATTAAGTATTAGTCATATGGATTTGTTAATAAATTTGATTTCAATAGATTTGAATTGACTACTAAGTTTAAAATCTAAACACCCAAATTTGAAAAATCTCTGGATTTCAAAAAATTAATTAAAAAAAAATTCTTGACTTTTTAAATCATATTCTAAATTTTAAATGAATTCAAATACATAAAAGAACAATATCCGTTCCTATATTTAGTTTCTATTCCCTTATATAGAAAGTAAGAGGTTGGAAAAGAAGATTTTGTTATCAATAGCAACTAACGAGGTGCCTCTTTCTCTTGTATTTTTGTTTTTTCTACTATTCAATCTTTTGAATAAAGTCTTAACTATTTAAGAAGAAACCCCCTAGAACACATGTATGTCATTCATGGTTTATGATGATTTGTCATTTTCACAGAAAAATATTTAGTAGTCTTACATCATTTAAGAAACATCCAAAGGCATTTATTAATTATGAGAAAATCTTAATTACCAAAAGCGTGTCATTTGTTAGTTGTGAGTTGTGAGAAAATCTTAATTACTAAAGGCGGAATATCTTACTTACCATATGCGTTATTACTGTTAAAAATTAATAGCTACTAGGTGGTTGCCCGCGAATTCGCGTATATAAACATTGTATAAAAATATATATTTTATGTATAGAATATCGTAAAGTTTCCATAAATTTGATGTAAAATTACTTATGAATATTTAGTAATAAAATATTAGTGGAATTATATATGTAACTATCACATTAATTTCTGCAACGCATATTATGCATCGTCTTCAGTATCTTCTTATTTTTCTGATTATTATTTTGTTTTTTATTTAATTTTTGCTAATGTTTTCCTACTTTTTTACTTTTTTGTGCCAAATATTTTTTTTTCTCTCTAAATAGTAAGACAAACCAGACAATCAATAAATCAAAAATTCATCAAAAAATTAATATTGATCTATCTTTTATATATTTATTGATGGTTTTGTTATACAGGTTAGTATAATTTATTTATGGGTTTGTTATTCTAGTTATTATAATATATCAACTTGTCATATCATTATTTTAGACATATATACTTAATATTAGTGTGAGATTCAATCATTTTATTACATCAAAATAACATTTTATTTATATAAATTTGTTAGAATTTGTTATTATAAATTTTAAAAGCTTATTATACCGCAAAGTTACATATTATTATTTTGTACATAATTTATTTTTACATTCAATTTAGATTATATTTTCTGTCTTCGACCTTATCAATTTTAGAACTTATTATTTATATTGATCTTCCTTACTCAATTTATATTCATATTGTGAAAGCACATAAACATTATTAATTCACAGTTATATTATTATTCTTCACTTGTGTTTTTTTATTTCTGTTTTTTTTCTTTCTTCTTTTTCTAGTAAAAATATGCATGCCAGTTCTATTATAATCAAAGCTATATAAGTTATACGAATTGAGAATTAACTCTAGTTTCGTATTATATACAATGTTCTAGTTATTCAATTTTATAATTAATAAAAATTGTTTATTAATATTATTTTTAAATACTTACCATATATTTTCTGTTTTTAAATATACAAATACTTTAATCATTTCTGAAAGCGATAACTCAATTGTAATATCAATTTGTCATTGAAAAATAATAATAATTTTTTTAAATGCACTGTTTGGACGATAGATCAAAAAGTGTTTGCTCAGCTAAAGTTAAAACAAGCGCGCTTAAATGTATTGAACGTTTCGTTAAAACTTTCATGGATCGAAAAATCACTGCAACTGCTGCCTTATCATCCACTACTCCATCTATGTTAGCGCAAGTCTTGGAGAAAATTCGTATCCAAGAAGCTAACATCTTGAGATGCAGTGGTGAAGAAATAAGAAGGATTGTTACAATGCTGCGAAACCCTTCTCTAGTACTCAAAAAATTTGCAGTCTTTGCGCTTCTTCGGGTATTTTTATTAATGTGGTTAGTGTGAATTTTAATTTTGGTACTAATAATATATGAAAAATGCAGTTCACAATACCGGGAGCTAGTCATGCAAAGCATCATGCAAGCTTGATGCATAACACTGGAGATATGGGAAACTTGCGTTCTGCTGCTGCAGCTATGAGAATATCTAGTAAAGCTACTTTTCTTGCGAAAATCGTGATTCGCAACCTTGAGAATTATCAGCCAGAATGTTCAAAATAAAATAAATAATCATCTCATAAGAGTAATTGAGTCTTTGTAATAGCATTTGTTAGTGATATAGAATATTTATGTAACAACAGATCTTTGTTTTTCATCATAAATATAATATAACCTTTTGAGAGAGATATTTTTCTTGGCTTTTTATTTCAAGTTAGCAACTTAGAAACGTTAACTACTTAGCAATTGTAGCTACCTGAGTACATTCCCAAGTTTTCATTAATCCCTAAAATATATATTCTTTGCTAAGGACATCTTTTAATGTTTACAATGTAATGACTAAAAAAAAATCTGAGAATTCAATTGCTCACATTCAACTGAATATAAAATTAGAATCATTACTGGAATCTAAGGATAGATTATATTGTTCATTGATAACGGCCTAGTAGCAATAAGTAACAACACATAACACAGACACTAACACAAATTAATAATGTAATAAGTTATTTTAATGACAACATACTTTAAATGTGAAGGTAGATATTAGTTAAGGTAATTCTCCTACATAGACAATTTCAAGTTTTTGTCGTAAAAAGAGTCATTTAGAAGGAAAATGACCCAAATGTTTCATTTAATTGCTAAAAGATCCTTATTCACAAGATAAATAAATGTTAATAAATAAATAATTTTAAAAATAATTTTTTGTTTCGAATTATATGTTTTCAAATTTGATTTTTTTTAAACTGATTTTTTTCCAATTTTTTTTTTGAAATTCGAAAATGTTTTTGAAACTATTTTTTAAAATTTTATTTTCAATTTTTAATATTTACTTTTATTTTATAAAATTTTAAACCATAATCACAAAACTTTACCCCTTAACTCTAAATCTTAAGGTCTAAATTAGTTAACCCTAGAGGTATAAATGTATATTTACCTTTTTAATGAAATATTTTGATCATTTTGATATTTAGAGACTATATTTGTAAAAAAATCTTTTTAGTCCTATCCTAGAGTATTTATCTATTAGTTAAATTAAGAGAGGAAGCAACAACAATGTGTAATAAATAATAATAAAGCGTAGGCTTTTGTCATTGTAGGAGAAGTCCCCTTACTCATATTTTGTTTTGGTATTGGTTTAAATACTCAAATTGAAATAATATCTCCAGATTGTAAACCTTAATCAAAACCAACATAATAGATTTGAAAATGGTGTTATTTGTTTTATGATTTATAAAATTCAATTCAAATGAATAATTAGTCATAAATTAAGTATTAGTCATATGGATTTGTTAATAAATTTGATTTCAATAGATTTGAATTGACTACTAAGTTTAAAATCTAAACACCCAAATTTAAAAAAATCTCTGGATTTCTAAAAATTAATTAAAAAAAAATTCTTGACTTTTTAAATCATATTCTAAATTTTAAATGAATTAAAATACATAAAAGAACTATATCCGTTCCTATATTTAGTTTCTATTCCCTTATATAGAAAGTAAGAGTCTTTGTAATAGCATTTGTTAGCGATATAGAATATTTATGTCACAACAGATCTTTGATTTTCATCATAAATATAATATAACCTTTTGAGAGAGATATTTTTCTTGGCTTTTTCTTTCAAGTTAGCAACTTAGAAACGTTAAATACTTAGCAATTGTAGCTACCTGAGTACATTCCCAAGTTTTCATTAATCCCTAAAATATATATTCTTTGCTAAGAACATCTTTTCATTAATCCCTAAAATATATATTTTGAAATAGTTTTTGGTTTTTGTTTTTCAAAAAACTATTTGTTTGCCAATCAAGATTTTGTGAAAATGGATTCCCTAAAATATAGGGAAACCAGATTTTGTGAATAACTACCTATTTTCAAGCAAAAACCAAAAACCATATTTTCTTGGTTTTTCACGTGGGTTTTTTTTTATTTCTTTTATTCTTAAAAAATAATTGTATAGTTCTGTATTTATGTAATAACGTGACTATTTATTTTTAAATTCAAAATAAACCAAAAAAATATTTGTATTGATAATATATAGATAGTTAATGTTTTTGATTTATTGATTCAGTAAAGTCACATTTATTAAAATAATTTACTTATAAATAATATTTTTTAAAAAATAATTAAATAAAAAACAAATGAAATTTAGAAGAACGAAATATTTACAGGATAATCAAATAACTAATATCTAAAAATCAAAATATTACCATCAATAAACTAATATCCAAAAAAAATATTGCCAATGTATTATACATTTACTACTTTGTAATAAAAATTTTATTTAAGTATCTAGCTATTACTTTATATGTTATAAATATATAAATTTTATGCATTTTACCATTTAAAAAAATATAATTATTTAGTTCTATTAATAGTAAAATCTAATTATTCATTGTCTAAAATTAAATATACTTTAAATATCCAGATATTAATATTTACTAGAATTTCATAAATTTTATTCATTCTTACCATATTTTAAAAAATATAATTAAATTTTATTTAATTTATTTTGTAAGTTTAATTAGTTATCTATTTACCTATAGATATAAAATGAAAATGTAGGTATACATGTAGCTAGTCGTTTTTACTTTATAACAGTTTGTTATTGTTGTATATTTTAAAAATAATTTTAATATATAATTATTTGTTTTAGTGATAATAGTAATTGTTTTATTAAAATTTAATTTATTAATTCTTCATCTTACTTTGGAAACAAAAACCAAAATCTAAAACCACCATTCAAGTTTTTCAAAAAACCAAAATCTACTGCAAAATCAAAAACTAAAAATTAAAAACCAAAATCTAAAAACTAAAAACCAAAAGCCAAAAACCAAAAACCAAAAACTAAAAACTAGAAACTGACTAAACAATCATCACCTAATTTATCATAAACTATCTTATTTTAAGAACAGAACAATGATATCTATCAAAACAATTCAAAGAAAATGGAAAAACTGGGGGTCAAAGTCTTCTTTATTAAAAACATTTGGAAAATATTATAATACTTTTAAATGTTTAGAAGAAAAACTGAAATGATATTGTAGTAACTGGTAGTATATATAATGTACCGTGCCAAGGAGGTGATAGATACTTCTCTTACAAATACAATCTGCTCTTATATAAGCTCTCTTCTCGTGTCTCTCTCTCTTCACCTTCATTACCCAGTCCTCAGAGTCTTCCTTATTCTTTCTCTGTCTCTCAGAATAAACGAAGATAATTAAAGTCCTTCTCTTTTGTTCCAGAGGGGTGATTATTCAACGTGTTTTGATTATTCCCTTTTCGTTTTTAATGATCTTAAAACAGTTTGCTGGTCTATTTGCTTGAATAACGTGTTTTGATAATCACTCGGTATTGGAATGTTCAAGAAATTGATACGCTGTAATTATTACAGAAGATTATTAATTAGGGACCGATTTTTTTTTTAACTTCAATAAAATTGTATTGTTTAAATCTGATTTTCCCCGCCGAAACCGATTTTTTTTTTGAACTATGTAATTTTTTTTTTTTTGTGATAAAAACTTTTATGATATTTGGCTTAATGTACAGCCTAAACAGATTTTTAGAACACTGATCTATTGTATTAGCAGTGAGATTCTAGTTTTGGAGCCATTGTGTATCTAAATTTTGCTTTCATTGTTCTACAGGTTTTGAGTTTTGTAAAGGGAGTAGCTGCAAGAGGACTGTTTAGTAGAGTATATACATCTGATCAAGATATGAATCCTAGGGTGCGTCAGAGAGTTGATGAATATGGTACTGATATGGACCGTAGGGTGCGTCAGAGAATTGATGAGGATGTAGCACCAAAGGTTCAAGAGTCTGTGGACTGGACTAGTATGACGTACGACCCGATGCTTCACATCTTTACTCTACTAGACTCCCTCGACCGAGCTAGCTTAGCATCGACCTGTAAGCCATGGAGAAGCCTTGGTGCTTCTCCTTATCCGTGGAGCTCTCTGGATCTCCGCGCTAACAAGTTTGATCTTCCAGTGGCGGCTTCTCTTGAGAACAGGTGTGCTGATCTTCAGAAGGTTAGGTTCAATGGCCTTGACTCTGCTGCTGCCTTGGTTAGTCTCAAAGCAAAGAATCTGAGGGAGATAAGCGGCGAACGTTGTGACAATGTAACGGATGCAACACTGTCTATGATCGTTGCACGCCATGAAGCTCTTGAGAGCCTCCAGCTTGGACCAGGCTTCGGCGAGAGGATCACTAGCGAGGCTATAAAGATAATAGCCATCTGCTGTACCAAACTTAAAACACTTCGTCTCTCTAGAATGAGAGATGTCAGCTCTGAGGCGATCACATGCATCTCTGGCTGAGCATTGTCCACAGCTCAGTGATGTTGGATTCTTTGATTGTCTGAACATCAACGAAGAGGCACTTGGACAAGTGGTCTCTCTTCGCTACCTCTCTGTCACCGGGACAGCGAACATCAACTGGAGAGCTGCAGCTGAGAGCTGGGAGAAGCTTCCGAACTTAACCGCTCTGGATGTCTCCAGTACCAGCATTGACCACGTGGCGGTTTCAAGGCTGTTCAAATCATCTCAAAGCTTGGAAGTTGTGTGTGCTTTAAACTGCCCTATGCTCGAAGAACATGATGGTGAAGATCTCAACCCTGATAGATTCAAAGGATAGCTCTTGATTGCAATGTTTAACAATACTTTAAATGGGATGGCTTCTATATTTGAAGACGACAACTCAAAGATGCCAAAGGATACAATGCGTTGGCTTGAGTGGAACTTGTCTCGCACGCTTCTGTTTTTGGCAGAAAACAACTTACTAGAGGTGAACGGTTTCTGGCAGAGCCATGGAGCTAATCTGTTTCTCAGGTTAATGCAAAGCTCACAAGAGGATGTCCAAGAGAGAGCAACCAAAGGACTTGCAGCTTTCATCTATGTGGGTGATGATTACGAAGCTTGTGTATACCACGAAAGAGCCGAAGCGGTTATGCATGATGGAGGCACCCCAATTCTGTTAAAACTTGCTAAATCCTGGAAAGAAAGTTTCCAGGCAGAAGCTGCGAGCGCTGTAGCAAACTTGTTATCAATAGCAACTAACGAGGTGCCTCTTTCTCTTGTATTTTTGCTTTTTTCTACTAGTCATTCTTTTGAATAAAGTCTTAACTATTTAAGAAGAAACCCCCTAGAACACATGTATGTCATTCATGGTTTATGATTATTTGTCATTTTCACCGAAAAAAATTTAGTAGTCTTATATTATTTAAGAAACATCCAAAAGCATCTATTAATTGTGAGAAAATCTTAATTACCAAAAGCGTGTCATTTGTTAGTTGTGAGTTGTGAGTTGTGAAAAAACCTTAATTACTAAAGGCTGAAGACACATGTCTCTCATATCTTACTTACCATACGCGTTATTATTGTTAAAAATTAATTAGCTACTAGGTGGTTGTCCGCGAATTTGCGGATATAAATTTTCCATAAATTTGATGTAAAAGTATCTGATGAATATTTAGTAATAAAAATATTTGTGGAATTATATATGTAACTATCACATTAGTTTCTGCAACGCATATATGCATCTTCTTCGGTCTCTTCTTATTTTTTTCATTAATATTTTGTTTTTTATTTAAATTTTGCTAATATTTTCCTAATTTTTTACTTATTTTGTGCCAAATATTTATTTTTCTCTCTAACTAGTAAGACAAACCAGACAATCAATAAACCAAAAATTCATCAAAAAATTAATATTGATCTATCTTTTATATATTTATTGATGATTTTGTTATACTGGTTAGTATAATTTATTAATGGCTTTGTTATACTGGTTAGTATAATATATCACCTTGTCATATCATTATTTTAGACATATATACTTAATATTAATGTGAGATTCAATCATTTTATTACATCAAAATAACATTTTATTTATATAAATTTGTTAGAATTTTGTTATTATAAATTTTAAAAGCTTATTATACCGCAAAGTTACATATCATTATTTTGTATACAATTTATTTTTACATTCAATTTAGATTATATTTTCCGTCTTCGACCTTATCAATTTTAGAACTTATTATTTATATTAATCTTCCTTACTGATTTTATATTCATATTGTGAAAGCACATAAACCTTATTAATTCACAGATATATTATTATTCTTCACTTGTGTTTTTATTTTTTTTTCTTTCTTCTTTTTCTATTAAAAATATGCATGCCAGTTCTATTATAATCAAAGCTATATAAGTTATACGAATCGAGTATTAACTCTAGTTTCGTATCATATACAATGTTCTAGTTATTCAATTTTATAATTAATAAAAAAATTGTTTATTAATATTATTTTTAAATACTTACCATATATTTTCTGTTTTTAAATATACAAATACTTTAATAATTCTTATAGTGGTGACTCAATTATACTATCAATTTGTCATTGAAAAATAATAATAATTTTTTTAAATGCACTGTTTGGACGATAGATCAAAAAGTGTTTGCTCGGCCAAAGTTAAAACAAGCGCGCTTAAATGTATTGAACGTTTCATTAAAACTTTCATGGATCAAAAAATCACTGCAACTGCTGCTTCATCATCAACCACTCCATCTATGTTAGCGCAAGTCTTGGAGAAAATTCGTATCCAAGAATCTGACATCTTGAGATGCAGTGGTGAGGAAATTGGAAGGATTGTTACAATGCTGCGAAACCCTTCTCTAGTACTCAAAAATTGCAGTCTTTGCGCTTCTTCGGGTATTTTTCTTAATGTGGTTAGTGTGATTTTTGATTTTGGTACTAAAAATATATGAAAAATGCAGTTCACAATACCGGGAGCTAGTCATGCAAAGCATCATGCAAGCTTGATGCATAACGCTGGAGATATGGGAAACTTGCGTTCTGCTGCTGCAGCTATGAGAATATCTAGTAAAGCTACTTTTCTTGCGAAAATCGTGATTCGCAACCTTGAGAATTATCAGCCAGAATGTTCAAAAGAAAATAAGGAATCATCTCATAAGAGTAATTGGTCTTTGTAATAGCATTTGTTAGTGATATAGAATATTTATGTAACAACAGATCTTTGTTTTTCATCATAAATATAATATAACCTTTTGAGAGAGATATTTTTCTTGGCTTTTTCTTTCAAGTTAGCAACTTAGAAACGTTAACTACTTAGCAATTGTAGCTACCTGAGTACATTCCCAAGTTTTCATTAATCCCTAAAATATATATTCTTTGCTAAGGACATCTTTTAATGTTTACAATGTAATGACTAAAAAAAATCCGAGTATTCAATTGCTCACATTCAACTGAATATAAAATTAGAATCATTATTGGAATCTAAGGATAGACTATATTGTTCATTGATAACGGCCTAGTAGCAATAAGTAACAACACATTAACGCACACACAAATTAATAATGTAATAAGTTATTTTAATGACAACATACTTTAAATGTGAAGGAAGATATTAGTTAGGGTAATTCTTCTAAATAGACAATTTCAAGTTTTTGTCGTAAAAAAGAGTCATTTAGAAGGAAAATGACCCAAATGTTTCATTTAATTGCTAAATAATCCCTGTTCACAAGATAAATAAATTTAAATAAATAAAAAATTAAAAAAATAATTTTTTGTTTCGAATTATATGTTTTCAAATTCGATTTTTTTTAAAAAAATGATTTTTTTTTTTGAAATTCAAAAATGCTTTTTAAACTATTTTTTATAATTTTATTTTCAATTTTTAATATTTACTTTTATTTTATAAAATTTTAAACCATAATCGCAAAACTTTACCCCTTAACTCTAAATCTTAAGGTCTAAATTAGTTAACCCTAGAGATATAAATGTATATTTACATTTTTAATGAAATATTTTGATCATTTTGATCTTTAGAGGCTATATTTGTGACAAAAATCTTTTTAGTCCTATCCTAGAATATTTATCTGTTAGTTAAATTAAGCGAGAAAGCAACAACAATGTGTAATAAATAATAATAAAGCGTAGGCTTTTGTCATTGTAGCAGAAGTCACCTTACTCATATTTTGTTTTGGTATTGGTTTAAATACTCAAGTTGAAATAATATCTCCAGATTGTAAACCTTAATTAAAACCAACATAATATATTTGAAAACGGTGTTATTTCTTTTATGATTTATAAAATTCAATTCAAAGGAATAATTAGTCATCAATTAAGTATTAGTCATATAGATTTGTTAATAAATTTGATTTCAGTAGATTTGAATTGACTACTAAGTTTAAAATATAAACACCAAAATTCGAAAAAAAATCTTTGGATTCGTAAACATTAATTAAAAAAAAATTCTTGACTTTTTAAATCATATTCTAAATTTTAAATGAATTAAAATACATAAAAAACAATATCCGTTCCTATTTTTAGTTTTTATTCCCTTAAATATAAAGTAAGAGATTGCAAAAGAAGATTTTGTTATCAATAGCAACTAACGAGGTGCCTCTTTCTCTTGTATTTTTGCTTTTTCTACTAGTCAGTCTTTTGAATAAAGTCTTAACTATTTAAGAAGAAACCCCCTAGAACACATGTATGTCATTCATTGTTTATGATTATTTGTCATTTTCACAGAAAAAAATTTAGTAGTCTTACATTATTTAAGCAACATCCAAAGGCATTTATTAATTGTGAGAAAATCTTAATTACCAAAGGTGTGTCATTTGTTAGTTGTGAGTTGTGAGAAAATCTTAATTACTAAAGGCGGAAGACACATGTCTCTAATATCTTACTTACCATATGCGTTATTACTGTTAAAAATTAATTAGCTACTAGGTGGTTGCCCGCGAATTCGCGGATATAAACATTGTATAAAAATATATATTTTATGTATAGAATATCGTAAAGTTTCCATAAATTTGATGTAAAAGTATCTGATGAATATTGAGTAATAAAAATATTTGTGGAATTATATATATAACTATCACATTAATTTTTGCAACGCATATTATGCATCTTCTTCGGTCTCTTCTTATTTTTCTCATTATTATATTGTTTTTATTTAATTTTTGCTAATGTTTTCCTAATTTTTTACTTATTTTGTGCCAAATATTTATTTTTCTCTCCAAATATGGATTTAGAATGGTAGTTATATTTTACTAACCGGAATACCACAAATTATATGTTTTCAAATTCGATTTTTTTAAAAAACTAATTTTTTTAATTTTTATTCAAATATTTTTTGAAATTTGAAAATGCTTTTTTAAAATATTTTATAAAAAAATTTATTTTCAATTTTTAATATTTATTTTATTTTATAAAATTTTAAACCATAATCACAAAACTTTACTCCTTAACTCTAAATCTTAAGGTCTAAATTAGTTAACCTTAGAGGTATAAATGTATATTTACCTTTTTAATGAAATATTTTGATCATTTTGATCTTTAGAGGCTATATTTGTGACAAAAATCTTTTTAGTCCTATACTAGAATATTTATATGTTAGTTAGATTAAGCAAGGAAGCAACAACAATGTGTAATAAATAATAATAAAGCGTAGGCTTTTGTCATTGTAGCAGAAGTCCCCTTACTCATATTTTGTTTTCGTATTGGTCTAAATACTCAAATTGAAATAATATCTCCAGATTGTAAACCTTAATTAAAACCAACATAATAGAAAGTAAGAGTCTTTGTAATAGCATTTGTTAGCGATATAGAATATTTATGTCACAACAGATCTTTGATTTTCATCATAAATATAATATAACCTTTTGAGAGAGATATTTTTCTTGGCTTTTTCTTTCAAGTTAGCAACTTAGAAATGTTAAATACTTAGCAATTGTAGCTACCTGAGTACATTCCCAAGTTTTCATTAATCCCTAAAATATATATTCTTTGCTAAGAACATCTTTTCATTAATCCCTAAAATATATATTTTGAAATAGTTTTTGGTTTTTGTTTTTCAAAAAAACTATTTGTTTTTCAAAAAACTATTTGTTTGCCAATCAAGATTTTGCGAAAATGGATTCCCTAAAATATAGGGAAACCAGATTTTGTGAATAACTACCTATTTTCAAGCAAAAGCCAAAAACTATATTTTCTTGGTTTTTCACGTGGGTTTTTTTTATTTCTTTTATTCTTAAAAAATAATTGTATAGTTCTGTATTTATGTAATAACGTGACTATTTATTTTTAAATTTAAAAATAAACCAAAAACATATTTGTATTGATAATATATAGATAGTTAATGTTTTTGATTTATTGATTCAGTAAAGTCACATTTATTAAAATAATTTACTTATAAATAATATTTTTTAAAAAATAATTAGATAAACAACAAATCAAATTTAGAAGAACGAAATATTTACAGGATAATCAAATAACTAATATCTAAAAATCAAAATATTACCATCAATAAACTAATATCCAAAATAATATTGCCAATGTATTATACATTTACTACTTTGTAATAAAAATTTTATTTAAGTATCTAGCTATTACTTTATATGTTATAAATATATAAATTTTATGCATTTTACCATTTAAAAAAATATAATTATTTAGTTCTATTATATTAAAATCTAATTATTCATTGTCTAAAATTAAATATACTTTAAATATCCAGATATTAATATTTACTAGAATTTCATAAATTTTATTGGGAAAATTTTACTTTTACACTTTCTTTAATACCACTATTCAACTTTACCACCAACTAAATGACATTTTCATAGATACCACATTCATTAATGTACAAAAGACTAAATTAACCCTGCATTATCCTCAACCCTATTTTTTTTTCCATCAATTCATCAAAGCTACGCCGCCGTTCGTAGTCGTCTTCATCTAGACCAGTGGTCTTCAGTGTTCCTGAATCACGTGGTGGGAGACCTGACGGTGGGGAAGCCAGAGATGATCGAGTTGTATGAGACGGAGACGGTGGAATCCCCAATTCGTGTGCTTGATTCTGATTTTAGACTCTATGCCTTGAATGACTGAGTTGAATCAGGTTTTGTTTAATCCTTTACATGAATATCCATTGAAAACGAAATTTAGGTCTTGGTAGCTTGTCACTTAAGTAGTTCAAATGGTGTGATGTGTCCCTGTTTTCGTTTTGGATACCTTTTGCTTGAGAGAGCACCGTGTTTTGACATTGCTCCCACTGTAAACAAGGATATACTCGTTTTGTATTTCTGTTTTATCTTGTGCTTGATTGTATCGCCAGTTTACAAGTAATGGTACTTTATTCTTTAAAATCTGATCTTTTTATTCTTGTACTTTATCTTGTGCTTGATTTCATTCAATTTTATTCTTTAAAATCTGATCTTTTTTACATATATGTTCGCCAGGTTCTTGAAATGATGACTGTTCCTCAAAGATTCTCAACTGGGTAACGTTTGCTACAGTGTATCCTCTCGATCCACTGTGGAGCTTTGAGTCAAACGTCATTGTAGCATCGGTCTAAAGAAAGACCCACCTCAACCCTCCTCGCATTGCTCAGACGACGAGGTTTCTAACGTTAGCAGAGACGAGGACGAGGAAGAACAAGAAGGACTAGACTGTCCCATTTGCTTCGAATCATTCAACATCGTCGAAAACGTTCCTTATGTCTTATGGTGCGGTCACACTCTTTGCCAGAACTGTATCTTTGCCCTCCAACCCGCTGTCTCAACGCTCTCCGGTCACGACATCAGGGTTCCCTTCTTCGTCTCCTGCCCTTGGTGTCAGCTGCTTTCCTTGAGGATTGTCTACAACGGCGTCCTCATGTTCCCTCGCAAAAACTTCTTCCTTCTCTGGATGGTTGAGAGTCTCAACGGTGACAGGACAAGACATGGTGGTGGTGGTTCGTTGGTCAGTACTGATAATAACAACCAGTACTACAGCAGCAATCTGATTGCAAGGCCTGCTGTTGTTGTGCGTAACAGAACAACAGCAGACAGCATTTCTCGTTCCACAAGTCTCTTGATTTCTTCATCTCCTTCACCTCCAAGTTTCCTTTTGTGGTCGTTTTCCTGCTCATCGTTTTCTTTGCTATACCTGGTAGCCTCATCATTCTTGCTCTTTACTTCCTCCTCACGATTCTTCTAGCCATTCCATCTGGTATGGTACTGTATTTTGCATACCCTATTCTGGAAAGGTTGCTCAGCAGCCCATTCTCTGTGGTGCAAGCTTTTTTGGAGTCTTTGAAACTTTCATGATTTGTGGTCGGTTAGAACCTTTTTTAGATATTGTTATTGATTGCAAACTTTAATTGTGATTTTGAGTTTTTAATTCTTTTTTGAAGTTTTGGTTTGCAGATTTTTGTTTTAATTGATGATTGATCATGATTTTTGTTTTAATTGATGATTGATCATGTGTGTTAATGTCTCTAATACTCTATAAATAAACACATTAACCGTGCTTGATTGTATTGAAGTTTATAAAGGTTTCTAAAATATTTATTAAGGGTCTATAGTAAAGATCTATAAGAAAATTATAAAGATATAATTTATAAAGGTTATAAAAATATTTTAATTGTTATTCCTTTGAAAAAATTTAAAAAGGTTTTGTGTATCGTTTGTAAACTCCTATAAACAAATGTACCCATTAATAAAAGTTTATAGTTATTTATAAGTGTTTGTAAATCGGTTAATAACAAATAATTTACAGAAACTATAAAATAGTAGATTTTAAAAATTAGTTTATAATTTGTTTTATAAAATTTCATAATTGGTGTAACAACTATATCATTTATAAGAATTTATAAATAATCATTATAAGAGGTTTATATATCATTTATAAAAGTCTATATTTCATTTATAAAATTATATAAACAATTTATAAGGTTTATATAAGGTTATAAGTCATTTATAAGTGTTTATAAATGGTTTTATAAATAATTGGACATGTGTATACATTGATCTTGAAGCCTGAATTGATGATTAGCAATTGTTTTATGTGGTTTTGTAGAATAATAGTTGAATATGGAAAATCATAAATGAGTCATTTTGATAGTTAATCAATAATCATTATTATGAATTTTGAGTATTCATAACTTAACTTATAATGGTTTATAAATTAATTTCTAAGGGTTTAGAAATTAACTTATAAGAGATTATAAACTGATTTATCAGAGTTTATAAACTGGTTTTTGGTTACAAGGGTTTACAAGTTAATTTATAAGAGTTAATCTTTTTGATCAAAAAGAGTTAATCTATAAGATACACAAATAAAATAAGGAATTAATAATAAATAAAATGTATATTTATAAAAATTAATAAATCAACTTCTAAACCATTAAATTAGTTTAGAAATCAGTTTTTAAATTAACTTATAAACCATTATGAATCTTTTATAAGGTTTTTATACATTAACATAGAAACCTTAATCAATTAGTTTATATACCTTTATATATCAGCTTACAAACCCTTAAATTAGTTTATAAATATCAATAAATCAACTTTTAAACCCTTGAATTAGTTCATAAACATTTATAAATCAGTTTATAGATTAATTTATAAACCCTTATGAATCATATTATAAGGTTTTTGTACATTTACTTAAAAATATTAATGAATTAGCTTATAAATCTTTATAAATCAGTTAATAAACTATATAAATTATTTTATAAAAAATCATTTATAAGAGTTTATAACCATTTAGAAATGCTTATAAGACCATTTATAAGGTTTGTAAAATAATTTATAAGGTCTACAAAGGTATGTAAATAATTTATAAGGGTTTATAAAACATTTATAAAGTTCATAAAAGTTTTTACAAAGTTTAGAAACCATTTATAACGGCTTATAAATCATTTATAAAGAGTCTATAAACCTTTTATAAAATATTAAACAATTTGTTTCTTCATTCATGCTTCTATATAGTCCCTAAAGTCCCTAAATCATTCATAAAAAGTACATATTTATAAAATCAGTTTATAGATTAATTTATAAACCCTTATGAATCATTTTATAGGGTTTTTGTACATTAACTTAAAAATATTAATGAATTAGTTTATAAACAGTTATAAATCAGTAAATAAACTATATAAATTATTTATAAAAAAACTCATTTATAAGAGTTTCTAACCATTTTGAAAGGCTTAGAAGACCATTTATAAGGTTTGTGAAATAATTTGTAAGGTTTAATAAAGGTATGTAAATAATTTATAAGGGTTTATAAAAATTTATAAAGTTTATAAAAGTTATTACAAAGTTTAGAAACCATTTATAGCGGCTTATAAATCATTTATAAAGAGTCTATAAACCTTTTTATAAAGGTATGTAAACAATTTGTTTCTTCTTCATGCTTCTATAAAGTCTCTAAATTCCCTAAATCATTCATAAAAAATACATCATTTGGTATGATTCATCTTTCAATCTATTTATGTATTCTTCAATGAATTAATTGTGTTTGCAAGAAGGAAATATCTATAATGATTAATAAACTTATTTATGTGTGTTTATAAAATTTATAAAACCAATCATATGAATATACAAAAAACAGCTTTGTATATAAACCATTTATAATAGTTTATAGAAACAAATTATGAACCATTATTTATAATTTTTTATAAAGTCATCTATAAAGTTTATAAAACACTTCAAAATATTTATAAAACTATTATAAAGGGTTTATAAAATAATTTATAAGAATTTATAATATATTTGTAAGAGTTTATAAATCTATTTATAAGGGTTTATAAAAATATTTATAAGGGTATGAAAAATATTATAATATTAGTCTTATCGCCTATGCCAAGAACTACACATACACCATTTTGTATGATAGTTTTGTATATAAATCAATTTATAAGGGTTTGTAAAACCTTTATGAACCAATAATAAATTTTATAAGAGTTTATAAAACCTTGTAAAACATCTATAAAGTTTAAAAACACTTTTAAAATATTAATAACACTATTTATAAAGGTCTATAAAACTATTTATAAGGGTTTATAAAACCATGTACACTAACTTATAACCCATTTGTAAGAGGTTTATAAATCTATTTACAAGGTTTATAAATCTATTATAAGGGGTTAGATTAAAAGACTTTAAATATCTTCATAAACACAATTTATAAGAGTTTATAAATCATTTGAAGAGTTTGTTAATCATTTATAAGAGTTTATAAATCTATTTACAAGGCTTATAAATCTATTTATAAGGGTTAATACAAAATATTAAATATTTAATAATCTTCATAAAACAATTATAAAATTTTATAAATCATTTAAAAGAGTTTATTAATTATTTATAAAAGTTATAAATTCTTACAAAAACTTTATCCATTCGATCATCGTCAATGATTCTTCCTTCAATTGTTTATTATTGAGAAAAAGCAAAATGCTCATCACCTATAGCAAGAACTACACCATTTGGTATGATTCATCTTTCAATATATCCTATATATTCTTGGATGGATTATTTGTGTTTGCAAGAATGAAACATCTACAATGAATGAAAAACCAAACAAGCGGAAATATCATTTGTGTTTGTCTTTGTGTTTACAAGAATGAGACACCAAACAAGCGGAAATATCATTTGTGATCCTGAATGTAGATATAGACTTCTCAAGGGCATCTAAGAGAACAGATACACTAGGCTGCAGTATCACCTTTTCCGATGCTTCTACCAAAACCAAAATCTGTACCCCAAAAATGTTATCATCAAATCTTACACAAACATCATTACAAAATCAAAATCAGAACTAAGGATAATATGACTATAGAAAAAAAGGGAACTAAATCAAAACCTTCAGCCCCATTTCCTTCTTGGCCTTAGCTTGTATCTCACAGAGAAAGCCTAGGGGATTTCCTTCTTGGTCTTAGAGATGACAACGAAGCTGAAGTAAAGGAACTGACTTTAAGAAAACAAGAAGCTAATAGTGGATAGGGAACTAAGGGAAATTATCAATTCCTACTCATTTCTTAAAAACTACACTATTTCTAGAGAACTTTTGATGTGTCTGATTATAAGAGTTAATACATTATAAATGGTAAATAACTTATAATGGTTTGTAAATCATTTATAAGAGTTAATACATTGTTTATAAATTTTTATTTACCCTTTATAAGGGGTTTTTATATCATTTTTAAGAATTTATATATCATTGGAATATCAAACACACTGATGGTTGATCCATCTTCAACCCCCCCCCCCCCCCCCCCCCCCCCCCCCCCCCCCCCCGAGATGCAATGTTGAAGAGTAGTAGATTATTTATAAGAGGTTATAATCACTTGTATGGCTTGTAAAACATTATAAAAGTAAATAATTTTTTTTGTAAATGTTTTATTTACCATTTATAAGGGGTTTTTATATCATTTCTAAGAAATTATATAACATTTATAGCGATTTATATATCATTGGAGTATCAAACACATGAATGGTTGATCCATCTTCAAAACCCCCAGATGCAACATTCAAGAGTTGTAGGCATGAGTTATTAAGTTTCATGTGGTTACCAAAAAATTGATCTTGTGAGTAAAAAAAAAACAAGGGCAACCCAATTTATAATTGGGTTATCAAAACAATTTATAAGGCTTTCTAAATTTCTTATTAATTATAATTCATTTATAAGAGTTTATAAAATCAGTCATTAAGGATATGTATACAAAACTTGAACTTAGTTTTCTATAAGGCTTCACAAGGATTATAAATAATTTTATAAATGTTTATGAATCATTTAAGAAGATTTATAAATCATTTATAAATACTTATAAATTATTTACAAGGCTTTATAAATCATTTATAAGAATATATATAAACTATTTATAGGGGTTTGTAATTCAATTATAAGAATATATAAAAATATTTATAAGGTTTTATAAATCGTTTATAAGGATTTGTAAAAATTCTAAAGGTAAATCGTTTATAAGGATTTGTAATCGGTTTACTGTTTGATTTCGATGCGGATTGGGTAAACCGAATAACAGGAGCTATACGGGTTTATAAAACCATTTATAAGAACTTATACAACCTTTATAAGATTTTACAAAGAGTCGAGAACTATCATCTAATGTATCTGCTGCTAATTGTGTGACAAAGTATTCAAATCTAATGATTTGCAACATATGTATCTTGACATATATAAATCTATATTATAATGACATAGGTCCTTCTGTCAAATACATGTGATAAAGATTCACATAAAATAATAGAAACGTAAAGAACAATAAGAGTAGTGTAAATAGACTGTCCTAACCACTTGAAATCATACAAAACTCAGAAACATGAATCTGATCATTACAATAACCTAAAAAAACAAAAAAGATCCATCTTTCCCTTGTTTCTGAAGCAATCTCTGAAAATGCCAATTGGGGAAAACCTTCTCCTTTACTTACTTTCTGCACTATGCTTATAATTAAAACCCTTGTCTGAAGTATACCTCCTCCACGACTGCAGTCTCTACCGTCTTGATACAAACGATTGAAGCAAGCACGAAAGGATTCACATTAAGAACACCAAAAAAGGACAAGGATCCCTCTCTCTCTGTCTCAAGAACAGAGCCATTAACTTTAATACCCTCTCTTGTCAGGACAATCTGCTTTCCTGTGTCCTGAACTTCCACAATTGAAGCAAGCACCTCCAAAACTCCTGTTTTACAGACATCAAATCAATAAGTTGAAAGAAGCAGATTTTAACTTAGATTCGTTTGAGGCTAAAAAAGGAACCTAACCTCTCTCTGGAAGGAGCTCTGCTGCTTGATGATCGTCTGTCACTACCCCACCAATCAACCAATCATCAGAACTTCCTCTGGAACCACCACCACCACCACGGGACCAGCTGCTTCCTCCACCACCACTGCTTCTACTTCTTCTGTCATCATCACCTCCCCAACTATCACGTCCTCGTGATGATCCTCCTCTACTGCCAAATCTTGACCCTCTAGAACCTCCTCCTCCTCTAGGCATCCTGTCTCTGCTAGAGAACCGTCCGTAGTTGTCACTAGACGGTCCATCATCTTGCAGCGGGGGTAACTACAAAAGATGTTAAGTGTTGTTGGTCAGAAATGATTTCACTGCGTATATGTTATGTTTATTCAAAAGAGTGAAAGCCAGCAGAAACTAAGGGAAGCGAAGATCAATACCTTTGTTATCAAGGATATAATGTTTCCTTCTGGCACTTCATTCTCTAGCAGCTCTTTCGCATGCGTCGTGTCCTCTCCTGCTGGTAGATCAAAAACAGCTCCTTGCACCTGATATACATTTGCAGAGTCAGAGATTTCTAAGAAAATAAGATAGTTCAAAGATAATCTGCTGATATGATGATCATATCACTAAGACTGACCCTGTCATCTGCGATGATGAAGATTTTTCCAACTCGATCTGCAGCTGGACGGTAAACATCGGAAAGGAAACCAGTCACAGACCTTGCAGATAAGAAGCCTCTAGAGTTTGTTGGATCTCTAGAGGCTTATAACAGGAGCCTCATATGCAACCGTAGACAAACTTTTCCATTCTCTGATCTCTTCAGCCTTTATTAGTTTATTTCGACCTGACCGAGATCGTTTCTGTCTGACATTAAAAAAATAACTGTTACTATAGCTAATCACTTAAAATAGAAGGGATGAGAAAAAAAAAAGACAGAAAACTTGCAGGCACCCAAACACATACCCAGGAATGTAGGTAAGCAAGAGAAAGGCCTTTTTAAACTCAAGTTCACTCAAAGCTAAGAGCTGAGGAGGAATGTGCAGAGACCCTCCACCATTGCCTTGTATTGTCAAAGAAGGAGCTTCAGAGTCAACATACATCTTTTCTACAATCAGAGCAACAATCAAACTCTACGTAAGAACCCACAAACTATAATAAAATAGAAAGATTCTCTGTTTCTTTTCGATACTGACCCTGAGAAACTCTGTTTCGAGATGAAATAGGAAGAGACTTCGCCGGAGAGCTCGTAACAGTAAGGGCGTGGGTAAGCTTAGAGGCGATGAAGCGGTCGAGGTTGGACATCACCGGAGAATTAAAAGCTTTCCTGAGCAAATCGAAAGCTAACTCCTCAAGAATCGAAGACCTTCTATTCTTCACCACATCTCGTTGGAGTCGCCGAATTACGCAGGGGCCGTCGAATCTCGCCGCACGGACAAAGAAGAAGAGATCGAGATCGAGGATATGTTTGATTTGATTAGTAGGGGTAGGATAGTATTTTATCTTTTAAAATTTTAAGGGTATACTTGATTAATGTATAAATGAAAAGTGGTATTGGAAAAGTGCTATTTGTGACAATTTCTCAATTTTATTCATTCTTACCATATTTTAAAAAATATAATTAAATTTTATTTAATTTATTTTGTAAGTTTAATTAGTTATCTATTTACCTATAGATATAAAATGAAAATGTAGGTATACATGTAGCTAGTCGTTTTTACTTTATAACAGTTTGTTATTGTTGTATATTTTAAAAATAATTTTAATATATAATTATTAGTTTTAGTGATAATAGTAATTGTTTTATTAAAATTTAATTTATTAATTCTTCATTTTACTTTGGAAACCAAAATCTAAAACCACCATTCAAGTTTTTCAAAAAACCAAAATATACTGCAAAATCAGAAACTAAAAATTAAAAACCAAAATCTAAAAACTAAAAACCAAAAGCCAAAAACCAAAAACTAAAAACTAGAAACTAACTAAACAATCATCACCTAATTTATCATAAACTATCTTATTTTAAGAACAGAACAATGATATCTATCAAAACAATTCAAAGAAAATGGCAAAACTGGGGGTCAAAGTCTTCTTTATTAAAAACATTTGGAAAATATTATAACTTTTAAATGTTTAGAAGAAAAACTGAAATGATATTGTAGTAACTGGTAGTATATATAATGTACCGTGCCAAGGATGATAGATACTTCTCTTACAAATACAATCTGCTCTTATATAAGCTCTCTTCTCGTGTCTCTCTCTCTTCACACCTTCATTACCCAGTCCTCAGAGTCTTCCTTATTCTTTCTCTGTCTCTCAGAATAAACGAAGATAATTAAAGTCCTTCTCTTTTGTTCCAGAGGGGTGATTATTCAACGTGTTTTGATTATTCCCTTTTCGTTTTTAATGATCTTAAAACAGTTTGCTGGTCTATTTGCTTGAATAACGTGTTTTGATAATCACTCGGTATTGAATTTGAATAGAAATGACAAAGCTTTTGGTCCTCTAAGTCCCTTTATTGCGTATCTATTCGATGGTTTTTGTTATCATAACCAAGCGATCATTCTCCCTATCTCCGTTTGTTGAGTCTTGTTTCTGGTTGGAATGTTCAAGAAATTGATACGCTGTAATTATTACAGAAGATTATTAATTAGGGACCGATTTTTTTTTAACTTCAATAAAATTGTATTGTTTAAATCTGATTTTCCCGCCGAAACCGATTTTTTTTTGAACTATGTAATTTTTTTTTGTGATAAAAACTTTTATGATATTTGGCTTAATGTACAGCCTAAACAGATTTTTAGAACACTGATCTATTGTATTAGCAGTGAGATTCTAGTTTTGGAGCCATTGTGTATCTAAATTTTGCTTTCATTGTTCTACAGGTTTTGAGTTTTGTAAAGGGAGTAGCTGCAAGAGGACTGTTTAGTAGAGTATATACATCTGATCAAGATATGAATCCTAGGGTGCGTCAGAGAGTTGATGAATATGGTACTGATATGGACCGTAGGGTGCGTCAGAGAATTGATGAGGATGTAGCACCAAAGGTTCAAGAGTCTGTGGACTGGACTAGTATGACGTACGACCCGATGCTTCACATCTTTACTCTACTAGACTCCCTCGACCGAGCTAGCTTAGCATCGACCTGTAAGCCATGGAGAAGCCTTGGTGCTTCTCCTTATCCGTGGAGCTCTCTGGATCTCCGCGCTAACAAGTTTGATCTTCCAGTGGCGGCTTCTCTTGAGAACAGGTGTGCTGATCTTCAGAAGGTTAGGTTCAATGGCCTTGACTCTGCTGCTGCCTTGGTTAGTCTCAAAGCAAAGAATCTGAGGGAGATAAGCGGCGAACGTTGTGACAATGTAACGGATGCAACACTGTCTATGATCGTTGCACGCCATGAAGCTCTTGAAGCCTCCAGCTTGACCAGGCTTCGGCGAGAGGATCACTAGCGAGGCTATAAAGATAATAGCCATCTGCTGTACCAAACTTAAAACACTTCGTCTCTCTGGAATGAGAGATGTCAGCTCTGAGGCGATCACATGCATCTGGCTGAGCATTGTCCACAGCTCAGTGATGTTGGATTCTTTGATTGTCTGAACATCAACGAAGAGGCACTTGGACAAGTGGTCTCTCTTCGCTACCTCTCTGTCACCGGGACAGCGAACATCAACTGGAGAGTTGCAGCTGAGAGCTGGGAGAAGCTTCCGAACTTAACCGCTCTGGATGTCTCCAGTACCAGCATTGACCACGTGGCGGTTTCAAGGCTGTTCAAATCATCTCAAAGCTTGGAAGTTGTGTGTGCTTTAAACTGCCCTATGCTCGAAGAACATGATGGTGAAGATCTCAACCCTGATAGATTCAAAGGATAGCTCTTGATTGCAATGTTTAACAATACTTTAAATGGGATGGCTTCTATATTTGAAGACGACAACTCAAAGATGCCAAAGGATACAATGCGTTGGCTTGAGTGGAACTTGTCTCGCACGCTTCTGTTTTTGGCAGAAAACAACTTACTAGAGGTGAACGGTTTCTGGCAGAGCCATGGAGCTAATCTGTTTCTCAGGTTAATGCAAAGCTCACAAGAGGATGTCCAAGAGAGAGCAACCAAAGGACTTGCAGCTTTCATCTATGTGGGTGATGATTACGAAGCTTGTGTATACCACGAAAGAGCCGAAGCGGTTATGCATGGAGGCACCCCAATTCTGTTAAAACTTGCTAAATCCTGGAAAGAAAGTTTCCAGGCAGAAGCTGCGAGCGCTGTAGCAAACTTGTTATCAATAGCAACTAACGAGGTGCCTCTTTCTCTTGTATTTTTGCTTTTTTCTACTAGTCATTCTTTTGAATAAAGTCTTAACTATTTAAGAAGAAACCCCCTAGAACACATGTATGTCATTCATGGTTTATGATTATTTGTCATTTTCACCGAAAAAAATTTAGTAGTCTTATATATTTAAGAAACATCCAAAAGCATCTATTAATTGTGAGAAAATCTTAATTACCAAAAGCGTGTCATTTGTTAGTTGTGAGTTGTGAGTTGTGAAAAAACCTTAATTACTAAAGGCTGAAGACACATGTCTCTCATATCTTACTTACCATACGCGTTATTATTGTTAAAAATTAATTAGCTACTAGGTGGTTGTCCGCGAATTTGCGGATATAAATTTTCCATAAATTTGATGTAAAAGTATCTGATGAATATTTAGTAATAAAAATATTTGTGGAATTATATATGTAACTATCACATTAGTTTCTGCAACGCATATTATGCATTTCTTCGGTCTCTTCTTATTTTTTTCATTATTATTTTGTTTTTTATTTAAATTTTGCTAATATTTTCCTATTTTTTACTTATTTTGTGCCAAATATTTATTTTTCTCTCTAACTAGTAAGACAAACCAGACAATCAATAAACCAAAAATTCATCAAAAAATTAATATTGATCTATCTTTTATATATTTATTGATGATTTTGTTATACTGGTTAGTATAATTTATTAATGGCTTTGTTATACTGGTTAGTATAATATATCACCTTGTCATATCATTATTTTAGACATATATACTTAATATTAATGTGAGATTCAATCATTTTATTACATCAAAATAACATTTTATTTATATAAATTTGTTAGAATTTTGTTATTATAAATTTTAAAAGCTTATTATACCGCAAAGTTACATATCATTATTTTGTATATAATTTATTTTTACATTCAATTTAGATTATATTTTCCGTCTTCGACCTTATCAATTTTAGAACTTATTATTTATATTAATCTTCCTTACTGATTTTATATTCATATTGTGAAAGCACATAAACCTTATTAATTCACAGATATATTATTATTCTTCACTTGTGTTTTTATTTTTTTTTTTCTTCTTCTTTTTCTATTAAAAATATGCATGCCAGTTCTATTATAATCAAAGCTATATAAGTTATACGAATCGAGTATTAACTCTAGTTTCGTATCATATACAATGTTCTAGTTATTCAATTTTATAATTAATAAAAAAATTGTTTATTAATATTATTTTTAAATACTTACCATATATTTTCTGTTTTTAAATATACAAATACTTTAATAATTCTTATAGTGGTGACTCAATTATACTATCAATTTGTCATTGAAAAATAATAATAATTTTTTTAAATGCACTGTTTGGACGATAGATCAAAAAGTGTTTGCTCGGCCAAAGTTAAAACAAGCGCGCTTAAATGTATTGAACGTTTCATTAAAACTTCATGGATCAAAAAATCACTGCAACTGCTGCTTCATCATCAACCACTCCATCTATGTTAGCGCAAGTCTTGGAGAAAATTCGTATCCAAGAATCTGACATCTTGAGATGCAGTGGTGAGGAAATTGGAAGGATTGTTACAATGCTGCGAAACCCTTCTCTAGTACTCAAAAATTGCAGTCTTTGCGCTTCTTCGGGTATTTTTCTTAATGTGGTTAGTGTGATTTTTGATTTTGGTACTAAAAATATGAAAAATGCAGTTCACAATACCGGGAGCTAGTCATGCAAAGCATCATGCAAGCTTGATGCATAACGCTGGAGATATGGGAAACTTGCGTTCTGCTGCTGCAGCTATGAGAATATCTAGTAAAGCTACTTTTCTTGCGAAAATCGTGATTCGCAACCTTGAGAATTATCAGCCAGAATGTTCAAAAAAATAAAGAATCATCTCATAAGAGTAATTGGTCTTTGTAATAGCATTTGTTAGTGATATAGAATATTTATGTAACAACAGATCTTTGTTTTTCATCATAAATATAATATAACCTTTTGAGAGAGATATTTTTCTTGGCTTTTTCTTTCAAGTTAGCAACTTAGAAACGTTAACTACTTAGCAATTGTAGCTACCTGAGTACATTCCCAAGTTTTCATTAATCCCTAAAATATATATTCTTTGCTAAGGACATCTTTTAATGTTTACAATGTAATGACTAAAAAAAATCCGAGTATTCAATTGCTCACATTCAACTGAATATAAAATTAGAATCATTATTGGAATCTAAGGATAGACTATATTGTTCATTGATAACGGCCTAGTAGCAAAAGTAACAACACATTAACGCACACACAAATTAATAATGTAATAAGTTATTTTAATGACAACATACTTTAAATGTGAAGGAAGATATTAGTTAGGGTAATTCTTCTAAATAGACAATTTCAAGTTTTTGTCGTAAAAAAGAGTCATTTAGAAGGAAAATGACCCAAATGTTTCATTTAATTGCTAAATAATTCTTGTTCACAAGATAAATAAATTTAAATAAATAAAAAATTAAAAAAATAATTTTTTGTTTCGAATTATATGTTTTCAAATTCGATTTTTTAAAAAAAATGATTTTTTTTTTGAAATTCAAAAATGCTTTTTAAACTATTTTTTATAATTTTATTTTCAATTTTTAATTTACTTTTATTTTATAAAATTTTAAACCATAATCGCAAAACTTTACCCCTTAACTCTAAATCTTAAGGTCTAAATTAGTTAACCCTAGAGATATAAATGTATATTTACATTTTTAATGAAATATTTTGATCATTTTGATCTTTAGAGGCTATATTTGTGACAAAAATCTTTTTAGTCCTATCCTAGAATATTTATCTGTTAGTTAAATTAAGCGAGAAAGCAACAACAATGTGTAATAAATAATAATAAAGCGTAGGCTTTTGTCATTGTAGCAGAAGTCACCTTACTCATATTTTGTTTTGGTATTGGTTTAAATACTCAAGTTGAAATAATATCTCCAGATAGTAAACCTTAATTAAAACCAACATAATATATTTGAAAACGGTGTTATTTCTTTTATGATTTATAAAATTCAATTCAAAGGAATAATTAGTCATCAATTAAGTATTAGTCATATAGATTTGTTAATAAATTTGATTTCAGTAGATTTGAATTGACTACTAAGTTTAAAATATAAACACCAAAATTCGAAAAAAAATCTCTGGATTCGTAAACATTAATTAAAAAAAAATTCTTGACTTTTTAAATCATATTCTAAATTTTAAATGAATTAAAATACATAAAAAACAATATCCGTTCCTATTTTTAGTTTTTATTCCCTTAAATATAAAGTAAGAGATTGCAAAAGAAGATTTTGTTATCAATAGCAACTAACGAGGTGCCTCTTTCTCTTGTATTTTTGCTTTTTCTACTAGTCAGTCTTTTGAATAAAGTCTTAACTATTTAAGAAGAAACCCCCTAGAACACATGTATGTCATTCATGGTTTATGATTATTTGTCATTTTCACAGAAAAAAATTTAGTAGTCTTACATTATTTAAGCAACATCCAAAGGCATTTATTAATTGTGAGAAAATCTTAATTACCAAAGGTTTGTCATTTGTTAGTTGTGAGTTGTGAGAAAATCTTAATTACTAAAGGCGGAAGACACATGTCTCTAATATCTTACTTACCATATGCGTTATTACTGTTAAAAATTAATTAGCTACTAGGTGGTTGCCCGCGAATTCGCGGATATAAACATTGTATAAAAATATATATTTTATGTATAGAATATCGTAAAGTTTCCATAAATTTGATGTAAAAGTATCTGATGAATATTGAGTAATAAAAATATTTGTGGAATTATATATAACTATCACATTAATTTTTGCAACGCATATTATGCATCTTCTTCGGTCTCTTCTTATTTTTCTCATTATTATATTGTTTTTATTTAATTTTTGCTAATGTTTTCCTAATTTTTTACTTATTTTGTGCCAAATATTTATTTTTCTCTCCAAATATGGATTTAGAATGGTAGGTATATTTTACTAACCGGAATACCACAAATTATATGTTTTCAAATTCGATTTTTTTTAAAAACTAATTTTTTAATTTTTTTTCAAATATTTTTTGAAATTTGAAAATGCTTTTTTAAATATTTTATAAAAAATTTTATTTTCAATTTTTAATATTTATTTTTATTTTATAAAATTTTAAACCATAATCACAAAACTTTACTCCTTAACTCTAAATCTTAAGGTCTAAATTAGTTAACCTTAGAGGTATAAATGTATATTTACCTTTTTAATGAAATATTTTGATCATTTTGATCTTTAGAGGCTATATTTGTGACAAAAATCTTTTTAGTCCTATACTAGAATATTTATATGTTAGTTAGATTAAGCAAGGAAGCAACAACAATGTGTAATAAATAATAATAAAGCGTAGGCTTTTGTCATTGTAGCAGAAGTCCCCTTACTCATATTTTGTTTTCGTATTGGTCTAAATACTCAAATTGAAATAATATCTCCAGATTGTAAACCTTAATTAAAACCAACATAATAGATTTGAAAATGGTGTTATTTGTTTTATGATTTATAAAATTCAATTCAAATGAATTATTAGTCATAAATTAAGTATTAGTCATATGGATTTGTTAATAAATTTGATTTCAATAGATTTGAATTGACTACTAAGTTTAAAATATAAACACCCAAATTTGAAAAAAATCTCTGGATTTGTAAACATTAATTAAAAAAAATTTCTTGACTTTTTAAATCTTATTCTAAATTTTAAATGAATTAAAATACAATAAAGAAAAATATCTGTTCCTATTTTTAATTTCTATTCCCTTTTATAGAAAGTAAGAGGTTGGAAAAGAAGATTTTGTTATCAGTAGCAACTAACGAGGTGCCTCTTTCTCCTGTATTTTTGCTTTTTCTACTAGTCAATCTTTTGAATAAAGTCTTAACTATTTAAGAAGAAACCCCCTAGAACACATGTATGTCATTCATGGTTTATGATGATTTGTCATTTTCACGGAAAAAAATTTAGTAGTCTTACATTATTTAAGAAACATCCAAAGACATTTATTAATTGTGAGAAAATCTTAATTACCAAGGTGTGTCATTTGTTAGTTGTGAGTTGTGATAAAATCTTAATTACTAAAGGCGGAAGACACATGTCTCTCATATCTTACTTACCATATGCGTTATTACTGTTAAAAATTAATTAGCTACTAGGTGGTTCCCGCGAATTCGCGGATAAAAATTGTATAAAAATATATATTTTATGTATGGAATATCGTAAAGTTTCCATAAATTTGATGTAATAGTATCTGATGAATATTTAGTAATAAAAATATTTGTGGAATTATATATGTAACTATCACATTAATTTCTGCAACGCATATTATGCATCTTCTTCGGTCTCTTCTTATTTTTCTCATTATTATATTTTTTTATTTAATTTTTGCTAATGTTTTCCTAATTTTTTACTTATTTCGTGCCAACAGATTTGAATTGACTACTAAGTTTAAAATATAAATATCTAAATTCGAAAAAAATCTGGATTTGTAAACATTAATTAAAAAAAATTCTTGAATTTATAAATCGTATTATAAATTTTAAATGAATTAAAATACATAAAAGAACAATATTCGTTCCTATTTTTAATTTATATTCCCTTAAATAAAAAGTAATGGGTTGGAAAAGATGGTTTTTTTATTAATAGCAACCAACAAGGTGCCTCTTTCTCTTGTATTTTTGCTTTTCCTACTCGTAAAGGAATGTGTGTGGTATGTGATTAAGTTTTGGTACTTTGGTCTCTTTTTCTACTTTGTTACATCTTTCTGGATTTTACTCTAAAGCATGAGTTACTAGTAATTCTTTTGAATAAAGTCTTAACTATTGAAGAAGAAACTCCCTCTTTGGCATAGAACACATGTCTGTCATTCTTGATTTGATTATTTGTCATTTTTACAGAAAAAAATTTAGTAGTCTTACATTATTTAAGAAACACCCAAAGACGTTTATTCATTGTGAGAAAGTCTTAATTACCAAAGGATTTTCATTTATTAACTATGACTTATGAGAAAATCTTAATTACTAAAGGCCTAAGACACATGTCTCTCATATCTTATTTACCATATGCGTTATTACTGCAAGAAGCTAATTAGCTATAATTAATAAAAACTTTGAATTGTAATTATATACCAAAAAAATTATATAAAGAGATTGTGTATGTACAGACATTTAAAAATTTAGCTACAATCAATAAACAAATCTACACATACTATTTAAAAATTAATGAAATATATTCACTAAAGAGATTAATGTGTATGGATATACATTTCAAAATTAATGAAAATACTACTTTAAAAGATATTATGAATATGCCAACAATTTTTAGTTCTTATCGTTACAAATCTGTAAAAAAATCTTTGCATTAGTTAGATTTTATAATTTTAAACTAAAAAGCATTTTACATAATTAGTATATTCACTAAACGATATTAAAATTTTAAAATAATCTGTTAGTAACGTGTGGAACTAAGAATTTAAAATCCGTTTACGTGCGCAAAGCTAACTAACATTAAATTTTTAAAGTAAACCGTTAACAATGTGCGAAACTAACCAACATTAAGATTTTAAAATACCGTTAATCACGCAGGAAACTTTTATTAAAATAGTTATATATTAATTGAAAGTTAGATACTAATTTATCATAAACTTTGGTCTCTTTTTCTACTTTGTTACATCTTTTTGGAATTTACTCTAGAGCATGAGTTACAAGTCAATCTTTTGAATAAAATCTTAACTATTAAAGAATAAACCCCATTTTTGGCACATAACACATGTCTCTCATTCATGGTTTATGATTATTGTCATTTTAATAGAAACAAATTTAGTAGTCTCAAATTATTCAAGAAACATCCAAAATCATTAATTAATTAATGATGAGAAAATCTTAATTATTAAAGGCACACATTCATGTTTATGATTATTGTCATTTTCACAGAAAAAAATTTATTAGTCTTAAATTATTCAAGAAACATCTAAAACCATTAATTAATTATGAAATAAACTTAACTACTAAAAGCGCAAGCATGACACATGTCTCTCATGTCTTAGTTACCATATGCGCTATTACTTTTAAAAATTAGCTATAATTAAAAAAAAATCTAAATATAACAAACAAATCTATATAAAGAGATTGTGTATGTATATACATTTCAAAATTTAGCTGTAGTTAATTAATAAAATCTACACATTCTATTTAAAATCTACCGATTTTTTTTTTAACTTCTCGATTTTTTTTTTTAAATTCAATAAAATTGTATTGTTTAAATCTGATTTGCCCCGCCGAAACCGACTTTTTTTGAACTATGTAATTTTTTTATGATAAAAACTTTTATGATATTTGGCTTAATGTACAGCCTAAACAGATTTTTAGAACACTGATCTATTGTATTAGCAGTGAGATTCTAGTTTTGGAGCCATTGTGTATCTAAATTTTCTTTCATTGTTCTACAGGTTTTGAGTTTTGTAAGGGGAGTAGCTGCAAGAGGACTGTTTAGTAGAGTATATACATCTGATCAAGATATGAATCCTAGGGTGCGTCAGAGAGTTGATGAAGATGGTACTGATATGGACCGTAGGGTGCGTCAGAGAATTGATGAGGATGTAGCACCAAAGGTTCAAGAGTCTGTGGACTGGACTAGTATGACGTACGACCCGATGCTTCACATCTTTACTCTACTAGACTCCCGCGACCGAGCTAGCTTAGCATCGACCTGTAAGCCATGGAGAAGCCTTGGTGCTTCTCCTTATCTGTGGAGCTCTCTGGATCTCCGCGCTTACAAGTTTGATCTTCCAGTGGCGGCGTCTCTTGAGAACAGGTGTGCTGATCTTCAGAAGGTTAGGTTCAATGGCCTTGACTCTGCTGCTGCCTTGGTTAGTCTCAAAGCAAAGAATCTGAGGGATAAGCGTCGAACGTTGTGAGAATGTAACGGATGCAACACTGTCTATGATCGTTGCACGCCATGAAGCTCTTGAGAGCCTCCAGCTTGGACCAGGCTTCGGCGAGAGGATCACTAGCGAGGCTATAAAGATAATAACCATCTGCTGTACTAAACTTAAAACACATCGTCTCTCTGGAATGAGAGATGTCAGCTCTGAGGCGATCACATCTCTGGCGGAGCATTGTCCACAGCTCAGTGATGTTGGATTCTTTGATTGTCTGAACATCAACGAAGAGGCACTTGGACAAGTGGTCTCTCTTCGCTACCTCTCTGTCACCGGGACAGCGAACATCAACTGGAGAGTTGCAGCTGAGAGATGGGAGAAGCTTCCGAACTTAACTGCTCTGGATGTCTCCAGTACCAGCATTGACCACATGGCTGTTTCAAGGCTGTTCAAATCATCTCAAAGCTTGGGAGTTGTGTGTGCTTTAAACTGCCCTATGCTCGAAGAACATGATGGTGCAGATCTCAACCCTGATAGATTCAAAGGAAAGCTCTTGATTGCAATGTTTAACAATACTTTAAATGGGATAGCTTCTATATTTGAAGACGACAACTCAAAGATGCCAAGGGATACAATGCGTTGGCTTGAGTGGAACTTGTCTCGCACGCTTCTGTTTTTGGCAGAAAACAACTTACTAGAATTGAACGGTTTCTGGCAGAGCCATGGAGCTAAGCTGTTTCTCAGGTTAATGCAAAGCTCACAAGAGGATGTCCAGGAGAGAGAAACCAAAGGACTTGCAGCTTCATCTATGTGGGTGATGATTACGAAGCTTGTGTATACCACGAAAGAGCCGAAGCGGTTATGCGTGATGGAGGCACCATAATTCTGTTAAAACTTGCTAAATCCTGGAAAGAAAGTTTCCAGGCAGAAGCTGCGAGCGCTGTAGCAAACTTGTTATCAATAGCAACTAACGAGGTGCTTCTTTCTCTTGTATTTTTGCTTTTTCTACTAGTCAATCTTTTGAATAAAGTCTTAACTATCTAAGAAGAAACCCCCTAGAACACATGTATGTCATTCATGGTTTATGATTATTGTCATTTTCACAGAAAAAAATTTAGTAGTCTTCCATTATTTAAGAAACATCCAAAGGCATTTATTAATTATGATAAAATCTTAATTACCAAAAGCGTGTCATTTGTTAGTTGTGAGTTGTGAGAAAATCTTAATTACTAAAGGCGGAAGACACATGTCTCTCATATCTTACTTACCATATGCGTTATTACTGCTAAAAATTAATTAGCTACTAGATGGTTGTTCGCAAATTCGCGGATATAAACATTGTATAAAAATATATATTTTATGTATAGAATATTGTAAAGTTTCCATAAATTTGATGTAAAAGTATCTGATGAATATTTAGTAATTAAAATATTTGTCGATTTATATATGTAACTATCACATTAATTTCTTCAACGCATATTATGCATCTTCTTCGGTCTCTTCTTATTTTTCTCATTATTATTTTGTTTTTTATTTAATTTTTGCTAATGTTTTCCTAATTTTTTACTTATTTTGTGCCAAATATTTATTATTATCTCTAAATAGTAAGACAAACCAGACAATCAATAAACCAAAAATTCATCAAAAAATTAATATTGATCTATCTTTTATATATTTATTAATGGTTTTGTTATACTGGTTAGTATAATTTATTAATGGCTTTGTTATACTGGTTAGTATAATATATCACCTTGTCATATCATTATTTTAGACATATACTTAATATTAATGTGAGATTCAATCATTTAATTACATCAAAATAACATATTATTTATAAAAATTTGTTAGAATTTTTTTATTATAAATTTTAAAAGCTTATTATACCGCAAAGTTACATATCATTATTTTGTAAATAATTTATTTTTACATTCAATTTAGATTATATTTTCCCTCTTCGACCTTATAAATTTTAGAACTTATTATTTATATTGATCTTCCTTACTCAATTTATATTCATATTGTGAAAGCACATAAACCTTATTAATTCACAGTTATATTATTATTCTTCACATGTGTTTTTTTTTTATTTTTTTTTTCATTCTTCTTTTTCTATCAAAAATATGCATGCCAGTTCTATTATAATCAAAGCTATATAAGTTATACGAATCGAGTATTAACTCTAGTTTTGTATTATATACAATGTTCTAGTTATTCAATTTTATATTTTATAAAAAAGTTGTTTATTAATATTATTTTTAAATACTTACCATATATTTTCTGTTTTTAAATATACAAATATTTAATCATTTCTGAAAGGGATAACTCAATTATACTATCAATTTGTCATTGAAAAATAATAATAATTTTTTCAAATGCACTGTTTGGACGATAGATCAAAAAGTGTTTGCTCGGCTAAAGTTAAAACAAGCGCGCTTAAATATTGAACGTTTCGTTAAAACCTTCATGGATCGAAAAATCACTGCAACTGCTGCTTCATCATCAACTACTCCATCTATGTTAGCGCAAGTCTTGGAGAAAATTCGTATCCAAGAAGCTGACATCTTGAGATGCAGTGGTGAGGAAATTGGAAGGATTGTTACAATGCTGCGAAACCCTTCTCTAGTACTCAAAAAATTTGCAGTCTTTGCGCTTCTTCGGGTATTCTTATTAATGTGGTTAGTGTGAATTTTAATTTTGGAACTAATAATATATGAAAAATGCAGTTCACAATACCGGGAGCTAGTCATGCAAAGCATCATGCAAGCTTGATGCATAACGCTGGAGATATGGGAAACTTGCGTTCTGCTGCTGCAGCTATGAGAATATCTAGTAAAGCTACTTTTCTTGCGAAAATCGCGATTCAAAACCTTGAGAATTATCAGCCAGAATGTTCAAAAGAAAATAAATAATCATCTCATAAGAGTAATTGAGTTTTTGTAATAGCATTTGTTAGTGATATAGAATATTTATGTAACAACAGATCTTTGTTTTTCATCATAAATATAATATAACCTTTTGAGAGAGATATTTTTCTTGGCTTTTTCTTTCAAGTTAGCAACTTAGAAACGTTAACTACTTAGCAATTGTAGCTATCTGAGTACATTCCCAAGTTTTCATTAATCCCTAAAATATATATTCTTTGCTAAGGACATCTTTTAATGTTTACAATGTAATGACTAAAAAAAAATCTGAGAATTCAATTGCTCACATTCAACTGAATATAAAATTAGAATCATTATTGGAATCTAAGGATAGATTATATTGTTCATTGATAACGGCCTAGTAGCAATAAGTAACAACACATAACACACACACAAGCACAAATTAATAATGTAATAAGTTATTTTAATGACAACATACTTTAAATGTGAAGGAAGATATTAGTTAAGGTAATTCTCCTAAATAGACAATTTCAAGTTTTTGTCGTAAAAAGAGTCATTTAGAAGGAAAATGACCCAAATGTTTCATTTAATTGCTAAAAGATCCTTGT
>JAATWR010000046.1:33804-41304 GCA_018703725.1 Brassica juncea
TGTTCCTTGCAGATATCTGAACAAATGTTTCACTCCGTTCCAGTGCCTTAGAGTTGGACATGAACCAAATCTAGATAGTAAGCTCACGGCAAAGCTTATGTCCGGTCTAGTATGACTAGCCAAATACATTAAGGCCCCAATGGCACTTAGGTAAGGCACTTCCGGTCCGAGTGCTTCCTCGTCCAGCTTCTTTGGTCCGAATGGGTCCTTCTCAAGGTCTAAGGACCTCACGACCATTGGACTCGACAGGGGATGAGCCTGGTCCATATTGAATTGCTTGAGTATCTTTTCCGTATATGTTTCTTGGTGCACAAGGATGCCATTCTCTTTATACTCAAACTGTAATCCCAAACAAAACTTAGTCTTTCCTAAGTCTTTCATCTCGAATTCTTTCTTTAGACATTCAACGGTTTGGGAAATCTCTCCAGAGGTTCCTATAATATTCAGGTCGTCCACATAGACAGACATGATCACGTAGCCCTTGCTGTGAAACTTCTTTATGAATATACATGGACTTATTGGATCATTCTTATAACCTTCTTTCACTAGGTACTCGGATAATCTATTGTACCACATTCGACCTGATTGCTTTAAACCATATAAGGCTTTGTTCAACTTTATGCAATGTTGTTCTCGAGAACCTTTCTTGTCTTTGAGCTCAATGCCCTCTGGAACTTTCATGTGTATCTCATTATCCAGTGGTCCGTATAGGTATGCAGTTACTACATCCATTAGGCGTACGTCAATGTTTTCTTTCACTGCCAGACTGATTAGATACCTCAGTGTAGTTGCATCCACCACAGGGGAGTAAGTCTCCTCATAATCTATTCCAGGTCTTTGGGAGAATCCTTGTGCTACAAGCCGTGCTTTGTATCTCACTACCTCTCCTTTCTCGTTTCTCTTCCTTACAAAGACCCATTTGTATCCCACTGGTTTGACATCTCTTGGTGTCAATCTTATAGGGCCAAAAACGCCTCTCTTTCTCAATGATTCTAACTCCACGTTTATAGCTTCTTTCCACTTGATCCAATCTGATCTTAGCATGCATTCTTGTATGGACGTGGGTTCTAGATCCTCATCTTTATCCATGATCTCAAGTGCTACCTTGTATGCAAATAAATCATCAACGTTGATATCTTTTCTGTTCCATTGTTTCCTGGACATTACATGGTCTATAGAGATCTCTTGGTTGTCCGGCTCTTCTGTCCCATGAAGCCCAGCGTCCCGGACCTCACTTTGAGGAACGGCCGGATCATCGGGTGTGGCCGGTACGCATGGCTCGACCGTCCTGGTCGGCTCGACCGGTCCATCTATGTCCTGGACGGTTTCTTTGATGCTCTCGGGTCCAGCACCTCTCTTGGACTTCCGAGGCTGTTTGTCTTTGGAACCAATAGGTCTACCACGTTTTAAACGTTGCTTAGACTCTGTAGCCACTTGACATTGTCCATCTTGGACGTTCAATCTTATGGGTGCATTACAAGCCGGGTTGTGTGATAGTGTCATTCTATTTGGGTCAGCAAATGTTTCTGGAAATTTATTAGCTAGCTCTTGTAGATGTATAATCTTTTGGACTTCTAGATCACAATCTCTAGTCCGAGGATCTTGCCAAGATGTTGATGGTCTAAACCATTCTAAGTCTTTTGAAATCAACTGGCTATTATCTCCCCCTAAGGACGGATATGTGGACTCATCAAACTGTGAGTCTTCATATCTGGCCTTAAACAAATCACCGGTTGTTGGCTCAAGATACTTGATAATGCTTGGGGAGTCATATCCTACGTATATTCCCATCCTCCTCTGTGGTCCCATCTTAGTTCTCTGTGGTGGAGCAATTGGAATGTAGACGGCACATCCGAATGTCTTGATGTGGGACACGTCTGGCTCATGACCCGTAAGTAGTTGGGATGGTGAATATCTATGCTCACTAGATGGCCTGATGCGAATCAGTTCTGCTGCATGTAAAACCGCATGTCTCCATGCTGATACCGGAAGTTGAGACTTCATAAGCAGTGGCCGGGCTATCAGCTGGATCCGTTTAATGAATGATTCGGCCAAGCCGTTCTGTGTATGGACATGTGCCACGGAGTGCTCTATTCTTACCCCCATGGACATGCAATATTCATTAAACGCTTGGGACGTAAACTCACCAGCATTGTCTAGACGTATAGTCTTAAGAGGGAAATCTGGAAAGTGTGCTCTCAGCCTTATCATTTGGGCAAGGAGTCGTGCAAAGGCTAGGTTCCTAGTGGATAGTAGGCAGACATGTGACCATCTGGTCGATGCATCAATGAGGACCATGAAGTATCTAAACGTCCCACAGGGTGGGTGTATTGGTCCATATATATCTCCTTGAATCCTTTCCAGAAAGTTTAAGGTTTCTTTGTTAACCTTGGCTGGTGATGGCCTAGTAATGAGTTTCCCTTGTGCACATGCTGCACATGTGAGATTCTTGTATGGGATAACTCCTTTGATCATGTGCCCTTGTGAATTCATTATCAACTTTTGCATCATGCTTGTTCCGGGATGGCCAAGCCGGTTATGCCATAAAGTGAATAGCTCGGAGGCATTTGCCTCGATCATACTGATCCTTGCATAGTATAGACCAGTAGACATTGCGGGTATAGTCTCTAGGATCTTCTTATTGCCCTTGGTGATCGAAATTATGTTAAGGAACTCTTTGTTTCCTTCTTCCCATGTTTCAAGGTGAAAACCGTTTAATCTTATATCCTTGAAACTCAATAAGCTTCTTCTAGAGCTTGGGGAATACAGGGCGGTTTTGATCTCTAGGTGAGTGCCATTAGGCATCATCACATAGGCTTGGCCGTGACCTTCAATCAGGCTAGCCTCACCCGCAATGGTATGTACCTTTGCGCTTTGCATTGTGAGATTTATAAAGTACCTTTTGTCTCTAAGTATTGTGTGACTTGTGCCACTATCCACCACAAGTATACTCATCTCATCATTCATTCTATAAATAAAATTTCTAAACTTTAGAGACTTCATAAGATGTTTAAAACTCTTCTTATTAAAATTCCATTACATAAAATAAAAACACCAAATCAAAAAAACATAAAGCAATAAGACAATGTGATTCGAAAAACTAGTCCTTGAGACAATCGGATGTCTCATAATCCATTAGGTCATCTTGGTTGTCCTTGTCGGATTCATTATCAGCATCATACCCATATCACTTGTCCTCATGGACGTTTTCTTGGATCATGTTTGCCTCCGGGTTCTTGTTCTTGAGGCTCTCTTGGTAGAGGTCGCACAAGTGTTTCGGAGTTCTACAGTTCTTTGCCCAATGGTTGTCACTCCCGCATCTATGGCATAGAGACTTGTTGGACGTGTAAGATGGTTTGGATATGCCACCTTGTCCGCGGCCGTAGCTGCCTCGACCCCGGCCGTAATTGGAACCACGACCACGGTTATTGTGGTTTCCTTTCCGGCCAGTTGAGTAGCCGTCTCGGCCGTTTGAGTTGTCACGTCCACGCCTCTTGAATCCACCACGGCTATTGCCGTATGGTTTCTTGTTGTCTTGGACAAAGTATGTCTCGTTGGGATCCTTCTTCTCTACCTCATGGGCTTCGGGTAGTGGTGCTGTCCCGGCCGGTCTAACTCCGTTACTCTTTAGTAGGAGTTCATTGTTTGCCTCGGCCAAGAGTAGACATGAGATCAGATCAGTATATGTGGCAAAGCCCTTTGTCCTGTATTGCTCTTGCAACACAGAATTCGAGTGGTTGAAAGTCGTATAGGTCTTTTCAAGCATCATGCTATCGGTTACCTCTTCACCACACAGTTTTAGTATTGAGACAATCTTGAATAGAGCTGAGTTGTAATCATCCACTGACTTATAATCTAAGAATCTTAGATGCATCCAATCATGCCTTGCTTTTGGAAGCAATACCATCCTGTGGTGGTCGTATCTATTCTTTAAAGCCATCCAAAGATCTAGTGGATTCTCGATTGTCATGTACTGATCTTTAAGACCATCAATGAGATGATGACGCATAAGGCCTAAGGCTATGTATCGGTTCTTTTCATTCTCATTGTTGTCTTCGATGATTGTATCACCGAGTCCCTTGGACTTTAGACTAATCCTTGTGTCTAATGCCCACTGCAAGTAATTGTCTCCGGAGAGATTGAGGGGTGCATAGTCTCTGTTTGCTATTTTCGACATCTGAATCATATTATCATGTAATGTATTAGGTTCATAATATGATCACGTGGCCGCATGATATAAACAAGCTCGGCCACAACATGTCTTACGCATTCATGATATTCAAACAATTCTAGACGACCATGGTGCTATCAATCATGAACCTCATGGTTCTATAGGTTTTCTAACAACCTAAACTCGTATGATCTATATGCTGGTCGATCTTTTAATCAATTGTGAATGCATTACAATATTCGGTTTCATGTAAAGAACAATCTACCTTATCTTACTTCTTCTCATAACACCTAGGGTTTCCAATCTTTGAATTCTTATCAACCTTATGTTAAGGTTTCAAGGCCTTAAGTATTTTGTGTTCTTAGTTAGATTATTTCAAGAAGAACAATCTAACTTTCCTAAACTTTAAAAACAAGCAAGAAATCAAACAAGCAATATACAATCGATTTCTAACTTTTGGGGTTTAGGGTTTCGATTCCTTCATTAGGGTTTATCAGGTTTCAGATTCAATCAATCATACAATTAAGTTCTAGTTTGGAATCGATTTAGCTTTCTAGTTTTAAGAATTTGTCGATTTTGATCTTGTACTTTCTTTTAGGGTTTCATCAAGAATAAGATTTCCATAATAATGGATTAGGGTTTCGATCTTATTCTACGTTCTCAGATTATGTTCATACCTTAGATTCGTAGAGGTAAAGAACCGGATCACCTGAGGATGGATGAAACTTCAAGCTGATGAGAAAGAACGCTTGCTGCCTCCTATCGGGTCGCGGATGTAGTCGGACGCGAGCTGGGAACGGGCGCGAGCTGCGAGCTGAGTGCTGGATGGATGCGTTCTTCTTGTGTGCGAGCTGAGGACGCGATCAGGAAGCTGAGGACGTTCGGTCTTGAGGATGTCAAGCTTTTGGAGCAATAAAGAACGTCTAGGGTTTAGCTTTGAGTCGCCGGTTTTAAGCTTTTAGGTATCGATTTAGGTCTCAGGGAATTAGAGGCTATCGTGCTGATAACGTGTTGTAAAAGATGGGGAAATCGTGTGTCTATTTCATTAATCAAAGTGTTCCCTTATATAGGGGATTACAAGATATGGATAAAAGGAAATAGTACAAATCCTTATCCTAAAGTAAAAAGGAAAACCTCTTATAGATAAACATGAAGAGAAAAAGGAAAGTTCCTAAAACTAAGGTCGGTCCAATGCTTTGGCCGACTCACACTCCTTGCGCGGACGCGGTCTTGGACTTGGGCCTGGACGCGGTCCGTTCTTCCTTTACATGGTTACTAGCAATCCACATGTGTTTTATAACACAAAAGAGTTAATTCATCCCTTCAGTACGCTTGCCCATCATACCAAGGAAAAATGTTAACACTTGGTTGGATGATGGAAAGTCGAGCCAGCATAAGTACTACTTGGACCAATCAGACTGACTTGGACAGTCCAGTCCATCAAAACTCGAGCTTATGTCCAGATAAGTACATTGATCAGTCCACGGGAAGGGCCAGCATGCTGATATGTGTACTGACATGGTGCATCAGTTGTCCAAAATCAGTACACGGACAGTCCACGGGAAGGGCCAGCATGCTGATATGTATGGTCAGCATGCTGATATGAGTTCAGTACACGGATCAGTCCACGGGAAGGGCCAGCGTGCTGATATGTGTACTGACATGGTGCATCAGTTGTCCAAAATCAGTACACGGATCAGTCCACGGGAAGGGCCAGCATGCTGATATGTGTGGTCAGCATGCTGATATGAGTTCAGTACACGGATCAGTACACGGATCAGTACACGGACAGTCCACGGGAAGGGCCAGCATGCTGATATGTGTGGTCAGCATGCTGATATGAGTTCAGTACACGGATCAGTAGACGGATCAGTACACGGACAGTCCACGGGAAGGGCCAGCATGCTGATATGTGTGGTCAGCATGCTGATATGAGTTCAGTACACGGATCAGTCCACGGACCAGTACACGGACAGTCCACGGGAAGGGCCAGCATGCTGATATGTGTGGTCAGCATGCTGATATGAGTTCAGTACACGGATCAGTCCACGGACCAGTACACGGACAGTCCACGGGAAGGGCCAGCATGCTGATATGTGTGGTCAGCATGCTGATATGAGTTCAGTACACGGATCAGTCCACGGATCAGTACACGGAAAGTCCACGGGAAGGGCCAGCATGCTGATATGTGTGGTCAGCATGCTGATATGAGTTCAGTATACGGATCAGTACACGGATCAGTACACGGACAGTCCACGGGAAGGGCCAGCATGCTGATATGTGTGGTCAGCATGCTGATATGAGTTCAGTACACGGATCAGTCCACGGATCAGTACACGGACAGTCCACGGGAAGGGCCAGCATGCTGATATGTGTGGTCAGCATGCTGATATGAGTTCAGTATACGGATCAGTACACGGATCAGTACACGGATCAGTACACGGACAGTCCACGGGAAGGGCCAGCATGCTGATATGTGTGGTCAGCATGCTGATATGAGTTCAGTACACGGATCAGTACACGGATCAGTACACGGACAGTCCACGGGAAGGGCCAGCATGCTGATATGTGTACTGACAGCATGCTGATATGAGTTCAGTACACGGATCAGTCCACGGACAGTCTGTGTGTGCTAACGGACAGGCACGGACGTCCTGCGTGTGCTGACGGACGTCCTGTGTGTACTGAACAGACAGCCCACGTGGGCCAAAATCACCCGAACAGTTCACAGGAAGGGCCAGCATGCTGATATGTGTACTGACGGACGATCACGGACGTCCTGTGTGTACTGACGGACGGCCACGGACGTCCTGTGTGTGCTGACGGACGTCCTGTGTGTACTGAGGGACGTCCTGTGTGTACTGACGGACACACGGACACACACGGACAGCCACGGACGTCCTGCGTGTGCTGACGGACGTCCTTTGTGTGCTGACGGACGTCCTGTGTGTACTGACGGACGTCCTGCGTGTGCTGACGGACACACGGACACACACGGACAGCCACGGACGTCCTGCGTGTGCTGACGGACGTCCTGTGTGTGCTGACGGACGTCCTGTGTGCACTGACGGACACACGGACACACACGGACAGCCACGGACGTCCTGCGTGTGCTGACGGACGTCCTGTGTGTACTGAACAGACAGTCCACGTGAGCCAAAATCACCCGAACAGTCCACGGAGCGTGCTGATATGTGTACTGATGGACAGCCGGACGTCCTGTGTGTGCTGACGGACGGCCACGGACGTCCTGTGTGTGCTGACGGACATACACGGACGTCCGTGTGTACTGAACAGACAGCCCACGTGGGCCAAAATCACCCACGGAC
>JAATWR010000046.1:66304-71304 GCA_018703725.1 Brassica juncea
CCCGTCCAGTCCGAGTCCTCGACCCTCAGGCCGTCCGTCCGTCCTGTCCAGTCCGAGTCCTCGAGCCTCAGTCCGTCCGTCCGTGCAGTCTGCTTACCGGCCTGTATCATTTTGGTATCAGAGCTCAAAGCTCCTACACCTTCGGTTGTATTCTATCCTTTTGGCTTTTTTTGTTAATTGCTTGTTTCATTCCTTTGAACTTCAAAAAAAAAAATTGCATTGTGTTCTTGCTGTTCTTGGCGAGTTCAAAACCATATTTTTTTCCTTTTGGCATATCTTGATCCATCGATTTTTCTTACTTTCCTTTTTGCGGATTTCCATTTAATTGCATTTAATTTTTCCTTGGATTGCACTCCAAGTTTTTCCAAAATTTAAAAAAAAAAAAAAGGAAGTTTATACTTTCCATATTTTAATTTTCGAAAACTTATAAAAAAAAAAAAAGGGAAGTTTAACATTCAATTGCATATCTATTTAGGTATCTTTCACCTTTTTCTTTGATCCCTTGCAGATCACTTTTCTTTCTTCCTCTTTTGTCACAGGCGACATGGGAGATCTAAATGGAGCACCAACACAAGCCGAGATCAATGCTCAACTGATGGCTAACCATGCTGAACTCCAAGCCGCACTGGCTACTGTAACTGAGCAGCTGGCTCATATAGCTGGGAGGGATCGAGCTAATGCTCCCCGGCCGAGGAGGAGAAATCAACCCATTCCAGAAGAACAGTCCCAATCCAGTGAGGACAACTCGGACACTGACCGTACCGAACCAGAAGAGCCGCGGCGTGAACGAGCCGGACGTGGGAACCGACGGGAGTATCGGGTCCAAGGCGATGCAAGCCCGGTCCGAAGGAGATTCCGAGACGATGAAGTAGCTTGGCAAGGAGGCAAGGATCTCAAACTTACTCCTCCGACCTTTGCTGGAAAGGTTGATCCGGACGCCTACATTGAATGGGAGAGGCGCATGGAGTACATCTTTGAATACTACCGCTATACCGAGGCCAAGAAGATCGCCTTAGCCGCAGCCCAACTGACGGACAATGCCCTAACCTGGTGGGACAGGGAAGTAGCCGAGGTTGGCAGGGTCTATAGGATTGAGACTTGGGATGAGATGCGAGCTAAGCTCCGTGCAAGGTATATTCCCTCATATTATCAGTGGGACTTACTAAAACGTTTTCGCAAGTTGTCTCAGGGTACTAGGTCCGTAGAGGAGTACTTTGAGGAGTTTGAGGCTCTCAAGAACAAGCTCAGGACGCGCGAGACCGAAGAGGTTATGATGGCTCAGTTCTTGGAAGGCCTTCAAGACCGCATTGCTCGCAAGGTGGAGAGGCAAACCTACGTCAACTTCAATGATCTCCTCCACTATGCCATCCAGGCCGAGCAGCACATTAAACGGAAGAACGCTTCTAGTGCCAGGAACAAGACGCCATGGGCTTCAACCGGAACCAAGGGGTCTGAGAAGAACAAATCCATTGAAGTGGAAAACCGGTTCAAGAAGGGCCAAACCGACCAGTCCAAATCGGGTTCATCCGAACCAGGTAAGGGACAAGCACAAGCTCAAAGAACTCGTGATATTACTTGTTTCAAATGTCAGGGGAAGGGGCACTACGCTAGGGACTGTCCGAACAAGCGTGTCATGATCCTTAAGGCAGATGGCGAGTATGAGTCCCAAGACGAGGCCGATGTCGAGATGGCCGACTCAGGAGACGAGATAGTGGACTATGCTGAGACTGGTGAGCTACTGGTGGTCAGACGAGCTCTCAGTGCTCTCTTTGATCCAGAGACCGTCCAACGAGAAAACATCTTCCATACTAGATGTAGCGTGGAAGGCAAGGTATGTAGTCTAATTATTGATGGTGGCTCTTGCACTAACGTGGCCAGCAGGTACCTTGTTGAGAAGTTAGGGCTAGCAAAGTTGCCACACCCCAGGCCGTACAAGCTCAAGTGGCTCAATGATGAGACGGAGCTTAAAATCTCGGAGCAAGTTGTTGTTACCTTTTGTATTGGTAAATACCAGGACCAGGTGAAGTGTGATGTGGTTCCTATGCAAGCCGGCCATCTACTGTTAGGGAGGCCTTGGCAGTTTGACAAGGAGACTATTCACCATGGGAGGACTAACATCTACAGCTTTACCCACAACAACAAGAAGCACAGCCTGGCTCCTCTCAGTCCACAAGAGGTGTACGAGATGCAGAGGGCCACGGATCAGTCTGGATTGTTTAGTAAAACTAACCTTTACATCTCTTCTAGTAAATTGATTAAATCATTGCATCAAAACACACAGGTGCTACTAATGGTTTTCAAGGAAGGTTGTTTTGCAGGTTTTGAGGCACCAGATTGTCCAGCTGAGATGCAAGGACTAATGGACCAGTACAAGGACGTGTTCCCTGAAGAGATACCAGCCGGCTTACCACCCCCTCCGAGGCATCGAACATCAGATAGACTTTGTGCCAGGCGCCCCACTTCCAAACCGAGCCGCATACAGAGTCAATCCGGAGGAGGCTAAGGAGCTGGAGAGACAGGTCCAAGACCTCATGGACAAGGGATACATTCGAGAGAGTCTCAGCCCATGTGCAGTACCCGTCCTATTGGTGCCTAAGAAGGATGGAACGTGGCGTATGTGTGTTGATTGCCGAGCCATCAACAACATCACCATAAAATATCGGTACCCCATTCCTAGACTTGATGATATGTTAGATGAATTGAGTGGTTCCACCGTGTTTTCCAAGATTGATCTTAGGAGTGGCTATCACCAAGTTCGGATGAAGGAGGGAGACGAGTGGAAGACTGCTTTCAAGACCAAGCAAGGCTTGTATGAGTGGCTGGTGATGCCATTTGGTCTTACCAACGCCCCTAGTACCTTCATGAGGCTTATGAACGAGGTTCTAAGGCCTTACATTGGTAAATTTGTGGTTGTCTATTTTGATGACATATTGATCTATAGTCAGTGCTTATCCGATCACATTAGTCATGTAGAACAGGTTTTGAAGGCTCTCAGGCAGGAAGGACTCTTTGCCAATCTCAAGAAGTGTGTATTTTGCACTGACCAGTTAATATTTTTAGGCTTTGTTGTGAGTTCACAGGGTTTGAAGGTCGATGAGGAGAAGATCAAGGCCATCCAAGACTGGCCCACGCCGACCACTATTGGGCAAGTCCGAAGTTTCCATGGCCTAGCCAGCTTCTATAGGCGGTTTGTCAAGGACTTCAGCACCATTGCCGCACCCATGACCTCAGTAATCAAGAAGAATGTATCCTTTGTTTGGGGCCCTGCCCAAGAGGAGTCTTTCAACAAGCTTAAATATAGTCTAACTCATGCACCCGTTCTTACACTCCCTGATTTTAATAAAACTTTTGAGATTGAGTGTGATGCATCAGGTACAGGCATTGGAGCTGTCCTCACCCAAGGGGGGCGACCAGTGGCATTCTTTAGTGAAAAACTGAGTGGAGCTGCCCTCAACTACCCAACCTATGACAAAGAGCTATACGCTCTAGTAAGGTCCCTTGAAACTTGGCAGCATTACCTATTGTCTAAGGAATTTGTTATTCATACAGATCATGAGACACTTAAGCACTTGAGGGGACAGACCACACTCAAGAAGAGGCACGCCAGATGGCTCGAGTTCGTGGAGACCTTTCCCTATGTGATCAAGTACAAGAAGGGCAAGGACAATGTGGTGGCCGATGCACTGTCCCGGAGACACACTCTCATTGTGACCATGGAGGCCAAGATCATGGGTTTCGAGCATATTAAAGAATCTTATGCCACTGATCTTGATTTTAATGAAGTTTTCAGGAACACTGAGAAGGGGGCTTTTGGGGCATACTACCAGCACGAGGGGTTCCTGTTCAAGGGAAAGAGGCTGTGCATTCCCAAAGGAGCCATGAGGGAACTGCTGGTTCGGGAGGCCCATGGTGGCGGCCTCATGGGACACTTTGGTCGGGACAAGACTTTGAGTGTCCTAACTGAACATTTCTTTTGGCCAAACATGAAGAGGGATGTGGAGAGCATATGCGCCAAGTGCACTACTTGCCTCAAAACAAAGTCCAGGTCACATCCTTACGGTTTACAAATACCATTACCGATTCCTAACCACCCTTGGGTAGACATTTCTATGGACTTTGTGCTGGGTTTGCCCAAGATAAACCACAAGGATTCCATTTTTGTAGTGGTAGACAGGTTCTCCAAGATGGCCCATTTCATAGCCTGTAACACCACTAATGATGCCACTCAGACCGCCGACCTATTCTTCAAAGAAGTGGTTCGACTACATGGTGTTCCCCGAACCATTGTCTCTGACCGTGATACCAAGTTCCTCAGCCATTTCTGGAGGACACTATGGGGCAAATTCGGAACCAAGCTACTATTCTCGACCACTTGCCACCCCCAGACCGACGGCCAGACTGAGGTAGTAAACCGTACGCTTTCTCAACTGTTGAGAGCTACGGTCGGTAAGAATTTAAGAAATTGGTTGTCTTGTTTGCCTTTTGTTGAGTTTGCTTATAACCATGCTAGGCACTCTACTACTAACCTGTCACCTTTTGAGATTGTTTATGGGTTTCAGCCAGAGACTCCTTTGGACTTCACCGAGCTGCCCAGCTCTATGTACCGCAGTCGTGATGGAGCCGCCAAGGCCGAGTTTGTTAAGAATATGCACCTAAAGGTCAAGGAAAGGATAGAAGCCAAGGCGGCTAAGGTCAAGGCCAAGTATGACCAGAAGAGGAAGGAGATACTGTTCGAACCAGGGGACTTGGTGTGGTTACACATGCGGCCCGAGAGGTTTCCAGAAGCCCGGAAGTCCAAGCTCTCTCCTCGTGGAACAGGACCATTCCGTATCCTAAAGAAGATCAACGACAACGCCTATATCCTTGACCTCCCTGCTGAATTTAAAATTTCACATACTTTCAATGTCTCGGATTTGTCTCCTTTCCATGCAGATAGTGATGACTTTGCAGATGATGGTGTTCTGAGGCCAGAACCTCTTCAAGAGGGAGGGAATGATGAG
>JAATWR010000047.1:0-11767 GCA_018703725.1 Brassica juncea
CCCATATTTTCGTAGAGGTTGTTAACCTACGAAATGTTGAGGTGAATTCATAAAAATGAGACAGATTTGTTTTCTATTCATAGTTGCAAGACTCCGTCCACTTACATATTATGATGTAAAGAGAGCGTTAGGAACATGACCTGTTGTCTCATTTCTCTAGATAATAGTGATTTCACAGTGGTACTCAACTTTTAAGGCAGATATTATTTAAAGCTAAAGTTAATTGTTAAAAATGAATGATGTACATGTACCCTTGAAAGATAGGTAAGAATACTCAATACAATGTAGAAAGTGGTTAAATATTTTAAACTCACAAAGAGTATAGCTTCAGTATAGAGATCATTTAACCAAAATTCATTATTTTTCTAGGGGTAACCTAAAACATTCTGAGTGAAATTCAAAAATATGAAATATTGTTTTTTTCATAGTTGCATATCCTCCCCACTTTTACTGTAGATGGTAAAGAGGTTAGGAACCTTTGTTGTCTCCGTTTCTCTAGATAATAGTGATTTCATAGTTGTTAATCCAAATTATTTAAGCAGTATTGATTAAACTAAAATTTGTAAAAATAGAATGACGTACATGTACCTTGAAAGATAGTTTAGAATACATCAATAATGTAGAAAGTGGTTAAATAGTTTAAACACCACTAAAGTTAAGCTTCATATATTGAGCATTTAAACCAAAAACCATTATTTCGTAGTGGGTTTAACCTACAAATTGTTGAGTGAAATTCAAAAAATATGACATATTTTTTTTATTCATAGTTGCATCCTCCATTTACATATTATGATGGTAAAAGAGTTAGGAACCTTTGTTGTCCTCATTTTCTCTAGATATGTGATTTCAAGGGTTTAATCAATTATTTAAGCGTATATGAATTTAAACTAACATTAATTGTTAAAATTAGAATGATGAACATGTACCTTGAACGATAGTTTGAACACATCAAACAAATGGTAAAAGTGGTTAAATATTTTTACACCCACTAGAGAGTATAAGCTTCAGTATATAGAGCATTTAACCAAAAACTCATATTTTGTGAGGGGTTACCTACAAATTTTGAGTGAAATTCAAAAATATGACAATATTTTTTTATTTCTTATAGTTGCATCCTCCACTTACATATTATGATTGGTAAAAGAGGTTAGGAACCTTGGGTTGTCTCATTGTTCTCTAGATAATTGTGATTTCATAGAGGTTTATCCACTATATTAAGCAGTATTGAATTTAAACTAATTATTGTTAAAAATATATGATGTACATGTACCTTGAAAGATGAGTTTGAATACATCAATACAAATGTGAAAGTGGGTAAATATATTTTAAACATCACTAAGAGTATAAGCTTCATATAGAGACTTTAACCAAAAACTCATTATTTTCGTAGGTTAACCTACAAATTTTGAGTGAATTCAAAAATTAGACAAATTTTTTTATTCATAGTTTGCATCCTCCACTTACATATATGATGGTAAAAGTAGGGGGATACCTTGTTGTCTCATTTTCTCTAGATAATTGATTCATAGAGGTTTAAATCCACTTATTGAAGCAGGTATAGTGAATTTAAAACTAAATTAATTGTTAAAAATAAGAATGATGTACATGTACCGTTGAAAGAATAGTTTAGAATACATCAATACAAATTAGAAGTGGTTAAATTATTTTTAAAACATCACATAAAGAGTACAGCTTCAGTATATAGAGCATTTCACCAAAAACTCATTAATTTCGTAGGGTGTTAACCTACAAATTTTGAGTGAAATTCAAAACATATGACAATATTTTTTTAATTCATAGTTGCAGCCAAATCTCCACTTACCTATTAGTGATGGTAAAAGAGGGTTAGGAACCTTTGTTGTCAATCATTTCTCTATAAAAAAAGGATAATTGTGATTTCAATAGAGGTTTATCCACTTATTAAGCAGTATATGAATTTAACTAAATTAATTGTTAAAAATAGAATGATGTACTGTACCTGGAAAGATAGTTTAGAATACATCACTACAAATGTAGAAAGTGGTTAAATATTTTTACACATCACTAGAGAGGTATAGCTTCAGAATATAGAGCATTTAACCAAAAACTCATTAATGTTCGTAGGGGTTAACCTACAAATTTGAGTGAAAATTCAAAAATATGACAATATTTTTTAATTCATAGTTTCATCCTCCACTTACATATTATGATGGTAAAAGAGGTAGAGAACCTTTGTTGTCTCATTTTCTCTAGATAATAGTGATTTCATAGAGGTTTATCCACTTATTTAAGCAATATTTGAATTAAACTAAATTAATTGTTAAATATTATAATGATGTACATGTACCTTGAAAGATAGTTTAAATACATCAATACAAATGTAGAAAGTGGGTAAATATTTTAAACATCACTAAAGAGTATAAGCTTCAGTATATAGAGCATTTAACCAAAAACTCATTATTTCGTAGGGGTTAACCTACAAATTTTGAGTGAATTCAAAAAATATGACAATATTTTTTATTTCATAGTTGCAATCCTCCACTTACATATTATGATGGTAAAAGAGGTTAGGAACCTTTGTTGTTCTCATTTTCTCTAGATAATTGTGATTTCATAGAGGTTTATATCCACTTATTTAAGCAGTATATGAATTTAAACTAAATTAATTGTTAAAAATAGAATGATGTACATGTACCTTGAAAGATAGTTTAGAATACATCAATACAAATGTAGAAAGTGGTTAAATATTTTTAAACACCACTAGAGAGTATAAGCTTCAGTATATAGAGCATTTAACCAAAAACTCATTATTTTCGTAGGGGTTAACCTACAAATTTTGAGTGAAATTCAAAAAATATGACAATATTTTTTTATTTCATAGTTGCATCCTCCACTTACATATTATGATGGTAAAAGAGGTTAGGAACCTTTGTTGTCTCATTTTCTCTAGATAATTGTGATTTCATAGAGGTTTATCCACTTATTTAAGCAGTATATGAATTTAAACTAAATTAATTGTTAAAAATTAGAATGATGTACATGTACCTTGAAAGATAGTTTAGAATACATCAATACAAATGTAGAAAGTGGTTAAATATTTTTAAACACCACTAGAGAGTATAAGCTTCAGTATATAGAGCATTTAACCAAAAACTCATTATTTTCGTAGGGGTTAACCTACAAATTTTGAGTGAAATTCAAAAAATATGACAATATTTTTTTATTTCATAGTTGCATCCTCCACTTACATATTATGATGGTAAAAGAGGTTAGGAACCTTTGTTGTCTCATTTTCTCTAGATAATTAGTGATTTCATAGAGGTTTATCCACTTATTTAAGCAGTATATGAATTTAAACTAAATTAATTGTTAAAAATTAGAATGATGTACATGTACCTTGAAAGATAGTTTAGAATACATCAATACAAATGTAGAAAGTGGTTAAATATTTTTAAACACCACTAGAGAGTATAAGCTTCAGTATATAGAGCATTTAACCAAAAACTCATTATTTTCGTAGGGGTTAACCTACAAATTTTGAGTGAAATTCAAAAAATATGACAATATTTTTTTATTTCATAGTTGCATCCTCCACTTACATATTATGATGGTAAAAGAGGTTAGGAACCTTTGTTGTCTCATTTTCTCTAGATAATTGTGATTTCATAGAGGTTTATCCACTTATTTAAGCAGTATTTGAATTTAAACTAAATTAATTGTTAAAAATTATAATGATGTACATGTACCTTGAAAGATAGTTTAGAATACATCAATACAAATGTAGAAAGTGGTTAAATATTTTTAAACATCACTAAAGAGTATAAGCTTCAGTATATAGAGCATTTAACCAAAAACTCATTATTTTCGTAGGGGTTAACCTACAAATTTTGAGTGAAATTCAAAAAAATATGACAATATTTTTTTATTTCATAGTTGCATCCTCCACTTACATATTATGATGGTAAAAGAGGTTAGAAACCTTTGTTGTCTCATTTTCTCTAGATAATAGTGATTTCATAGAGGTTTATCCACTTATTTAAGCAGTATATGAATTTAAACTAAATTAATTGTTAAAAATTAGAATGATGTACATGTACCTTGAAAGATAGTTTAGAATACATCAATACAAATGTAGAAAGTGGTTAAATATTTTTAAACACCACTAGAGAGTATAAGCTTCAGTATATAGAGCATTTAACCAAAAACTCATTATTTTCGTAGGGGTTAACCTACAAATTTTGAGTGAAATTCAAAAAATATGACAATATTTTTTTATTTCATAGTTGCATCCTCCACTTACATATTATGATGGTAAAAGAGGTTAGGAACCTTTGTTGTCTCATTTTCTCTAGATAATTAGTGATTTCATAGAGGTTTATCCACTTATTTAAGCAGTATATGAATTTAAACTAAATTAATTGTTAAAAATTAAGAATGATGTACATGTACCTTGAAAGATAGTTTAGAATACATCAATACAAATGTAGAAAGTGGTTAAATATTTTTAAACACCACTAGAGAGTATAAGCTTCAGTATATAGAGCATTTAACCAAAAACTCATTATTTTCGTAGGGGTTAACCTACAAATTTTGAGTGAAATTCAAAAAATATGACAATATTTTTTTATTCATAGTTGCATCCTCCACTTACATATTATGATGGTAAAAGAGGTTAGGAACCTTTGTTGTCTCATTTTCTCTAGATAATTGTGATTTCATAGAGGTTTATCCACTTATTTAAGCAGTATATGAATTTAAACTAAATTAATTGTTAAAAATTAAGAATGATGTACATGTACCTTGAAAGATAGTTTAGAATACATCAATACAAATGTAGAAAGTGGTTAAATATTTTTAAACACCACTAGAGAGTATAAGCTTCAGTATATAGAGCATTTAACCAAAAACTCATTATTTTCGTAGGGGTTAACCTACAAATTTTGAGTGAAATTCAAAAAATATGACAATATTTTTTTATTTCATAGTTGCATCCTCCACTTACATATTATGATGGTAAAAGAGGTTAGGAACCTTTGTTGTCTCATTTTCTCTAGATAATTAGTGATTTCATAGAGGTTTATCCACTTATTTAAGCAGTATATGAATTTAAACTAAATTAATTGTTAAAAATTAGAATGATGTACATGTACCTTGAAAGATAGTTTAGAATACATCAATACAAATGTAGAAAGTGGTTAAATATTTTTAAACACCACTAGAGAGTATAAGCTTCAGTATATAGAGCATTTAACCAAAAACTCATTATTTTCGTAGGGGTTAACCTACAAATTTTGAGTGAAATTCAAAAAATATGACAATATTTTTTTATTTCATAGTTGCATCCTCCACTTACATATTATGATGGTAAAAGAGGTTAGGAACCTTTGTTGTCTCATTTTCTCTAGATAATTGTGATTTCATAGAGGTTTATCCACTTATTTAAGCAGTATATGAATTTAAACTAAATTAATTGTTAAAAATTAGAATGATGTACATGTACCTTGAAAGATAGTTTAGAATACATCAATACAAATGTAGAAAGTGGTTAAATATTTTTAAACACCACTAGAGAGTATAAGCTTCAGTATATAGAGCATTTAACCAAAAACTCATTATTTTCGTAGGGGTTAACCTACAAATTTTGAGTGAAATTCAAAAAATATGACAATATTTTTTTATTTCATAGTTGCATCCTCCACTTACATATTATGATGGTAAAAGAGGTTAGGAACCTTTGTTGTCTCATTTTCTCTAGATAATTAGTGATTTCATAGAGGTTTATCCACTTATTTAAGCAGTATATGAATTTAAACTAAATTAATTGTTAAAAATAAGAATGATGTACATGTACCTTGAAAGATAGTTTAGAATACAGCAATACAAATGTAGAAAGTGGTTAAATATTTTTAAACACCACTAGAGAGTATAAGCTTCAGTATATAGAGCATTTAACCAAAAACTCATTATTTTCGTAGGGGTTAACCTACAAATTTTGAGTGAAATTCAAAAAATATGACAATATTTTTTATTTCATAGTTGCATCCTCCACTTACATATTATGATGGTAAAAGAGGTTAGAAACCTTTGTTGTCTCATTTTCTCTAGATAATAGTGATTTCATAGAGGTTTATCCACTTATTTAAGCAGTATATGAATTTAAACTAAATTAATTGTTAAAAATTAGAATGATGTACATGTACCTTGAAAGATAGTTTAGAATACATCAATACAAATGTAGAAAGTGGTTAAATATTTTTAAACACCACTAGAGAGTATAAGCTTCAGTATATAGAGCATTTAACCAAAAACTCATTATTTTCGTAGGGGTTAACCTACAAATTTTGAGTGAAATTCAAAAAATATGACAATATTTTTTTATTTCATAGTTGCATCCTCCACTTACATATTATGATGGTAAAAGAGGTTAGGAACCTTTGTTGTCTCATTTTCTCTAGATAATTGTGATTTCATAGAGGTTTATCCACTTATTTAAGCAGTATATGAATTTAAACTAAATTAATTGTTAAAAATTAAGAATGATGTACATGTACCTTGAAAGATAGTTTAGAATACATCAATACAAATGTAGAAAGTGGTTAAATATTTTTAAACACCACTAGAGAGTATAAGCTTCAGTATATAGAGCATTTAACCAAAAACTCATTATTTTCGTAGGGGTTAACCTACAAATTTTGAGTGAAATTCAAAAAATATGACAATATTTTTTTATTTCATAGTTGCATCCTCCACTTACATATTATGATGGTAAAAGAGGTTAGGAACCTTTGTTGTCTCATTTTCTCTAGATAATTAGTGATTTCATAGAGGTTTATCCACTTATTTAAGCAGTATATGAATTTAAACTAAATTAATTGTTAAAAATTAGAATGATGTACATGTACCTTGAAAGATAGTTTAGAATACATCAATACAAATGTAGAAAGTGGTTAAATATTTTTAAACACCACTAGAGAGTATAAGCTTCAGTATATAGAGCATTTAACCAAAAACTCATTATTTTCGTAGGGGTTAACCTACAAATTTTGAGTGAAATTCAAAAAATATGACAATATTTTTTTATTTCATAGTTGCATCCTCCACTTACATATTATGATGGTAAAAGAGGTTAGGAACCTTTGTTGTCTCATTTTCTCTAGATAATAGTGATTTCATAGAGGTTTATCCACTTATTTAAGCAGTATATGAATTTAAACTAAATTAATTGTTAAAAATTAGAATGATGTACATGTACCTTGAAAGATAGTTTAGAATACATCAATACAAATGTAGAAAGTGGTTAAATATTTTTAAACACCACTAGAGAGTATAAGCTTCAGTATATAGAGCATTTAACCAAAAACTCATTATTTTCGTAGGGGTTAACCTACAAATTTTGAGTGAAATTCAAAAAATATGACAATATTTTTTTATTTCATAGTTGCATCCTCCACTTACATATTATGATGGTAAAAGAGGTTAGGAACCTTTGTTGTCTCATTTTCTCTAGATAATTGTGATTTCATAGAGGTTTATCCACTTATTTAAGCAGTATATGAATTTAAACTAAATTAATTGTTAAAAATAAGAATGATGTACATGTACCTTGAAAGATAGTTTAGAATACATCAATACAAATGTAGAAAGTGGTTAAATATTTTTAAACACCACTAGAGAGTATAAGCTTCAGTATATAGAGCATTTAACCAAAAACTCATTATTTTCGTAGGGGTTAACCTACAAATTTTGAGTGAAATTCAAAAAATATGACAATATTTTTTTATTTCATAGTTGCATCCTCCACTTACATATTATGATGGTAAAAGAGGTTAGGAACCTTTGTTGTCTCATTTTCTCTAGATAATTAGTGATTTCATAGAGGTTTATCCACTTATTTAAGCAGTATATGAATTTAAACTAAATTAATTGTTAAAAATTAGAATGATGTACATGTACCTTGAAAGATAGTTTAGAATACATCAATACAAATGTAGAAAGTGGTTAAATATTTTTAAACACCACTAGAGAGTATAAGCTTCAGTATATAGAGCATTTAACCAAAAACTCATTATTTTCGTAGGGGTTAACCTACAAATTTTGAGTGAAATTCAAAAAATATGACAATATTTTTTTATTTCATAGTTGCATCCTCCACTTACATATTATGATGGTAAAAGAGGTTAGGAACCTTTGTTGTCTCATTTTCTCTAGATAATTAGTGATTTCATAGAGGTTTATCCACTTATTTAAGCAGTATATGAATTTAAACTAAATTAATTGTTAAAAATTAGAATGATGTACATGTACCTTGAAAGATAGTTTAGAATACATCAATACAAATGTAGAAAGTGGTTAAATATTTTTAAACACCACTAGAGAGTATAAGCTTCAGTATATAGAGCATTTAACCAAAAACTCATTATTTTCGTAGGGGTTAACCTACAAATTTTGAGTGAAATTCAAAAAATATGACAATATTTTTTTATTTCATAGTTGCATCCTCCACTTACATATTATGATGGTAAAAGAGGTTAGGAACCTTTGTTGTCTCATTTTCTCTAGATAATTAGTGATTTCATAGAGGTTTATCCACTTATTTAAGCAGTATATGAATTTAAACTAAATTAATTGTTAAAAATTAGAATGATGTACATGTACCTTGAAAGATAGTTTAGAATACATCAATACAAATGTAGAAAGTGGTTAAATATTTTTAAACACCACTAGAGAGTATAAGCTTCAGTATATAGAGCATTTAACCAAAAACTCATTATTTTCGTAGGGGTTAACCTACAAATTTTGAGTGAAATTCAAAAAATATGACAATATTTTTTTATTTCATAGTTGCATCCTCCACTTACATATTATGATGGTAAAAGAGGTTAGGAACCTTTGTTGTCTCATTTTCTCTAGATAATTAGTGATTTCATAGAGGTTTATCCACTTATTTAAGCAGTATATGAATTTAAACTAAATTAATTGTTAAAAATTAGAATGATGTACATGTACCTTGAAAGATAGTTTAGAATACATCAATACAAATGTAGAAAGTGGTTAAATATTTTTAAACATCACTAGAGAGTATAAGCTTCAGTATATAGAGCATTTAACCAAAAACTCATTATTTTCGTAGGGGTTAACCTACAAATTTTGAGTGAAATTCAAAAAATATGACAATATTTTTTATTTCATAGTTGCATCCTCCACTTACTATTATGATGGTAAAAGAGGTTAGAAACCTTTGTTGTCTCATTTTTTCTAGATAATTATGATTTCATAGAGGTTTATCCACTTATTTAAGCAGTATATGAATTTAAACTAAATTAATTGTTAATAATTAGAATGACGTACATGTACCTGGAAAGATAGTTTAGAATACAGCAATACAAATGTAGAAAGTGGTTAAATATTTTTAAACACCACTAGAGAGTATAAGCTTCAGTATATAGAGCATTTAACCAAAAACTCATTATTTTCGTAGGGGTTAACCTACAAATTTTGAGTGAAATTCAAAAAATATGACAATATTTTTTTATTTCATAGTTGCATCCTCCACTTACATATTATGATGGTAAAAGAGGTTAGGAACCTTTGTTGTCTCATTTTCTCTAGATAATTGTGATTTCATAGAGGTTTATCCACTTATTTAAGCAGTATATGAATTTAAACTAAATTAATTGTTAAAAATTAGAATGATGTACATGTACCTTGAAAGATAGTTTAGAATACATCAATACAAATGTAGAAAGTGGTTAAATATTTTTAAACACCACTAGAGAGTATAAGCTTCAGTATATAGAGCATTTAACCAAAAACTCATTATTTTCGTAGGGGTTAACCTACAAATTTTGAGTGAAATTCAAAAAATATGACAATATTTTTTTATTTCATAGTTGCATCCTCCACTTACATATTATGATGGTAAAAGAGGTTAGGAACCTTTGTTGTCTCATTTTCTCTAGATAATTGTGATTTCATAGAGGTTTATCCACTTATTTAAGCAGTATATGAATTTAAACTAAATTAATTGTTAAAAATAAGAATGATGTACATGTACCTTGAAAGATAGTTTAGAATACATCAATACAAATGTAGAAAGTGGTTAAATATTTTTAAACACCACTAGAGAGTATAAGCTTCAGTATATAGAGCATTTAACCAAAAACTCATTATTTTCGTAGGGGTTAACCTACAAATTTTGAGTGAAATTCAAAAAATATGACAATATTTTTTTATTTCATAGTTGCATCCTCCACTTACATATTATGATGGTAAAAGAGGTTAGGAACCTTTGTTGTCTCATTTTCTCTAGATAATTAGTGATTTCATAGAGGTTTATCCACTTATTTAAGCAGTATATGAATTTAAACTAAATTAATTGTTAAAAATTAGAATGATGTACATGTACCTTGAAAGATAGTTTAGAATACATCAATACAAATGTAGAAAGTGGTTAAATATTTTTAAACACCACTAGAGAGTATAAGCTTCAGTATATAGAGCATTTAACCAAAAACTCATTATTTTCGTAGGGGTTAACCTACAAATTTTGAGTGAAATTCAAAAAATATGACAATATTTTTTTATTTCATAGTTGCATCCTCCACTTACATATTATGATGGTAAAAGAGGTTAGGAACCTTTGTTGTCTCATTTTCTCTAGATAATTAGTGATTTCATAGAGGTTTATCCACTTATTTAAGCAGTATATGAATTTAAACTAAATTAATTGTTAAAAATTAGAATGATGTACATGTACCTTGAAAGATAGTTTAGAATACATCAATACAAATGTAGAAAGTGGTTAAATATTTTTAAACACCACTAGAGAGTATAAGCTTCAGTATATAGAGCATTTAACCAAAAACTCATTATTTTCGTAGGGGTTAACCTACAAATTTTGAGTGAAATTCAAAAAATATGACAATATTTTTTTATTTCATAGTTGCATCCTCCACTTACATATTATGATGGTAAAAGAGGTTAGGAACCTTTGTTGTCTCATTTTCTCTAGATAATTAGTGATTTCATAGAGGTTTATCCACTTATTTAAGCAGTATATGAATTTAAACTAAATTAATTGTTAAAAATTAGAATGATGTACATGTACCTTGAAAGATAGTTTAGAATACATCAATACAAATGTAGAAAGTGGTTAAATATTTTTAAACACCACTAGAGAGTATAAGCTTCAGTATATAGAGCATTTAACCAAAAACTCATTATTTTCGTAGGGGTTAACCTACAAATTTTGAGTGAAATTCAAAAAATATGACAATATTTTTTTATTTCATAGTTGCATCCTCCACTTACATATTATGATGGTAAAAGAGGTTAGGAACCTTTGTTGTCTCATTTTCTCTAGATAATTGTGATTTCATAGAGGTTTATCCACTTATTTAAGCAGTATATGAATTTAAACTAAATTAATTGTTAAAAATAGAATGATGTACATGTACCTTGGAAAGATAGTTTAGAATACATCAATACAAATGTAGAAAGTGGTTAAATATTTTTAAACACCACTAGAGAGTATAAGCTTCAGTATATAGAGCATTTAACCAAAAACTCATTATTTTCGTAGGGGTTAACCTACAAATTTTGAGTGAAATTCAAAAAATATGACAATATTTTTTTATTTCATAGTTGCATCCTCCACTTACATATTATGATGGTAAAAGAGGTTAGGAACCTTTGTTGTCTCATTTTCTCTAGATAATTGTGATTTCATAGAGGTTTATCCACTTATTTAAGCAGTATATGAATTTAAACTAAATTAATTGTTAAAAAT
>JAATWR010000048.1:0-67693 GCA_018703725.1 Brassica juncea
AAACTGGAATCACCTGATTTGAAAGTTTGATAACTTCTTCATCCTAACTCCTACGAAATTTATTGAACTTCCTGGTCATTCTCCACCACTTTATGTATCCAAATCAAGCTTCTCACAAAGTGATTCATCCGGGTTTGATTGGAACGACAAAGAAGCTGTCCTATTCCCAAACTGGGAAACTGGAATCACCTGATTTGAAAGTGGGATAACTTCTTTCGCCAACTCCTATGAGATTTATTCAACTTCCTGGTGATTCTCCACCACTTTATATATCCAAATCAAGCTTCTCACAAAGTGATTCATCCGGTTTGATTGGAACGAGGAAGAAATGTACTATTCCCAAAGTGAGAAACTGGAATCACCTGATTTGAAAGTGGGATAACTTCTTCATCCCAACTCCTATGAGATTTATTCAACTTCCTGGTGATTCTCCACCACTTTATATATCCAAATCAAGCTTCTCATAAAGTTATTCATCCTGGTTTGATTGAAACGACGAAGAAGCTGTGCTATTCCCCAACTAGGAAACTGTAAATCACCTGATTTGAAAGTGGGATACTTCTTCTTTTCTTCCCAACACCTATGAGATTTATTCAATTACCTCCTGGTGATTCTCCACCAATTTAATGTATCCAAACAAGCTTCTCACAAGTGATTCATCCTGTTTTGATTGGAACGACGAAGAAACCGTGCTATTCCCATAAACATGGGAACTGGAATCAACCTGATTTGAAAGTGGGATAACTTCTTTCTCGCCAAACTCCTATGAGATTTATTCAACTTCCTGTTGATTCTCCACCACTTTATATATCCAATCAAGCTTCTCACAAAGTGGGATTCATCCGGGTTTGATTGGAACGACGGAAGAGGAAACTGTGCTATTCCCAAACTGAGGAAACTGGAATCACCTGATTTGAAAGTGGGATAACTTCTTCATCCCAACTCCTATGAGATTTATTCAACTTCCTGGTGATTCTCCACCACTTTATATATCCAAATCAAGCTTCTCATAAAGTTATTCATCCTGGTTTGATTGAAACGACGAAGAAGCTGTGCTATTCCCAAACTGGGAAACTGGAATCACCTGATTTGAAAGTGGGATAACTTCTTCATCCTAACTCCTACGAATTTATTCAACTTCCTGTTCATTCTCCACCACTTTATGTATCCAAATCAAGCTTCTCACAAAGTGATTCATCCTGGTTTGATTGGAACGACAAAGAAGCTGTCCTATTCCCAAACTGGGAAACTGGAATCACCTGATTTGAAAGTGGGATAACTTCTTTTCGCCAACTCCTATGAGATTTATTCAACTTCCTGGTGATTCTCCACCACTTTATATATCCAAATCAAGCTTCTCACAAAGTGATTCATCCTGGTTTGATTGAACCGACGAAGAAGCTGTGCTATTCCCAAACTGGGAAACTGGAATCACCTGATTTGAAAGTGGGATAACTTCTTCATCCTAACTCCTATGAGATTTATTCAACTTCCTGGTCATTCTCAACCACTTATGTATCCAAATCAAGCTTCTCACAAAGTGATTCATCCTGGTTTGATTGGAACGACGAAGAAGCTGTGCTATTCCCAAACTGGGAAACTAGAATCACCTGATTTGAAAGTGGGATAACTTCTTCATCCCAACTCCTATGAGATTTATTCAACTTCCTGGTCATTCTCCACCACTTTATGTATCCAAATCAAGCTTCTCACAAAGTGATTCATCCTGGTTTGATTGAAACGACGAAAAAGCTGTGCTATTCCCAAACTGGGAAACTGGAATCACCTGATTTGAAAGTGGGATAACTTCTTCATCCTAACTCCTACGAAATTTATTGAACTTCCTGGTCATTCTCCACCACTTTATGTATCCAAATCAAGCTTCTCACAAAGTGATTCATCCTGGTTTGATTGGAACGACAAAGAAGCTGTCCTATTCCCAAACTGGGAAACTGGAATCACCTGATTTGAAAGTGGGATAACTTCTTTTCGCCAACTCCTATGAGATTTATTCAACTTCCTGGTGATTCTCCACCACTTTATATATCCAAATCAAGCTTCTCACAAAGTGATTCATCCGGGTTTGATTGGAACGAGGAAGAAACTGTACTATTCCCAAAGTGAGAAACTGGAATCACCTGATTTGAAAGTGGGATAACTTCTTCATCCCAACTCCTATGAGATTTATTCAACTTCCTGGTGATTCTCCACCAATTTATGTATCCAAATCAAGCTCCTCACAAAGTGATTATCCTGGTTTGATTGGAACGACGAAGAAGCTGTGCTATTCCCAAACTGGGAAACTGGATTCACCTGATTTGAAAGTGGGATAACTTCTTCATCCCAACTCCTATGAGATTTATTAAACTTCCTGGTCATTCTCCACCTTTTTATGTATCCAAATCAAGCTTCTCACAAAGTTATTCATCCTGGTTTGATGGGAACGACGAAGAAACTGTGTTATTCCCAAACTGGGAAACTGGAATCACCTGATTTGAAAGTGGGATAACTTCTTCTTCCCGACTCCTATGAGATTTATTCAACTTCCTGGTGATTCTCCACCACTTTATATATCCAAATAAAGCTTCTCATAAAGTTATTCATCCTGGTTTGATTGAAGCGACGAAGAAGCTGTGCTATTCCCAAACTGGGAAACTGGAATCACCTGATTTGAAAGTGGGATAACTTCATCGTCCTAACTCCTACGAAATTTATTCAACTTCCTGGTCATTCTCCATCACTTTATGTATCCAAATCAAGCTTCTCACAAAGTGATTCATCCTTGTTTGATTGGAACGACAAAGAAGCTGTCCTATTCCCAAACTGGGAAACTGGAATCACCTGATTTGAAAGTGGGATAACTTCTTTTCGCCAACTCCTATGAGATTTATTCAACTTCCTGGTGATTCTCCACCACTTTATATATCCAAATCAAGCTTCTCACAAAGTGATTCATCCGGGTTTGATTGGAACGAGGAAGAAACTGTGCTATTCCCAAAGTGAGAAACTGGAATCACCTGATTTGAAAGTGGGATAACTTCTTCATCCCAACTCCTATGAGATTTATTCAACTTCCTGGTGATTCTCCACCACTTTATATATCCAAATCAAGCTTCTCATAAAGTTATTCATCCTGGTTTGATTGAAACGACGAAGAAGCTGTGCTATTCCCAAACTGGGAAACTGGAATCACCTGATTTGAAAGTGGGATAACTTCTTCATCCTAACTCCTACGAAATTTATTCAACTTCCTGTTCATTCTCCACCACTTTATGTATCCAAATCAAGCTTCTCACAAAGTGATTCATCCTGGTTTGATTGGAACGACAAAGAAGCTGTCCTATTCCCAAACTGGGAAACTGGAATCACCTGATTTGAAAGTGGGATAACTTCTTTTCGCCAACTCCTATGAGATTTATTCAACTTCCTGGTGATTCTACACCACTTTATATATCCAAATCAAGCTTCTCACAAAGTGATTCATCCTGGTTTGATTGAAACGACGAAGAAGCTGTGCTATTCCCAAACTGGGAAACTGGAATCACCTGATTTGAAAGTGGGATAACTTCTTCATCCTAACTCCTATGAGATTTATTCAACTTCCTGGTCATTCTCAACCACTTTATGTATCCAAATCAAGCTTCTCACAAAGTGATTCATCCTGGTTTGATTGGAACGACGAAGAAGCTGTGCTATTCCCAAACTGGGAAACTAGAATCACCTGATTTGAAAGTGGGATAACTTCTTCATCCCAACTCCTATGAGATTTATTCAACTTCCTGGTCATTCTCCACCACTTTATGTATCCAAATCAAGCTTCTCACAAAGTGATTCATCCTGGTTTGATTGAAACGACGAAGAAAGCTGTGCTATTCCCAAACTGGGAAACTGGAATCACCTGATTTGAAAGTGGGATAACTTCTTCATCCTAACTCCTACGAAATTTATTCAACTTCCTGGTCATTCTCCACCACTTTATGTATCCAAATCAAGCTTCTCACAAAGTGATTCATCCTGGTTTGATTGGAACGACAAAGAAGCTGTCCTATTCCCAAACTGGGAAACTGGAATCACCTGATTTGAAAGTGGGATAACTTCTTTCGCCAACTCCTATGAGATTTATTCAACTTCCTGGTGATTCTCCACCACTTTATATATCCAAATCAAGCTTCTCACAAAGTGATTCATCCGGGTTTGATTGGAACGACGAAGAAACTGTACTATTCCCAAACGTGAGAAACTGGAATCACCTGATTTGAAAGTGGGATAACTTCTTCATCCCAACTCCTATGAGATTTATTCAACTTCCTGGTGATTCTCCACCAATTTATGTATCCAAATCAAGCTCCTCACAAAGTGATTATCCTGGTTTGATTGGAACGACGAAGAAGCTGTGCTATTCCCAAACTGGGAAACTGGATTCACCTGATTTGAAAGTGGGATAACTTCTTCATCCCAACTCCTATGAGATTTATTCAACTTCCCACTTTATGTATCCAAATCAAGCTTCTCACAAAGTGATTCATCCTGGTTTGATTGGAACGACGAAGAAACTGTGTTATTCCCAAACTGGGAAACTGGAATCACCTGATTTGAAAGTGGGATAACTTCTTCTTCCCGACTCCTATGAGATTTATTCAACTTCCTGGTGATTCTCCACCACTTTATATATCCAAATAAAGCTTCTCATAAAGTTATTCATCCTGGTTTGATTGAAACGACGAAGAAGCTGTGCTATTCCCAAACTGGGAAACTGGAATCACCTGATTTGAAAGTGGGATAACTTCATCGTCCTAACTCCTACTGAATTTATTCAACTTCCTGGTCATTCTCCATCACTTTATGTATCCAAATCAAGCTTCTCACAAAGTGATTCATCCTGGTTTGATTGGAACGACAAAGAAGCTGTCCTATTCCCAAACTGGGAAACTGGAATCACCTGATTTGAAAGTGGGATAACTTCTTTTCGCCAACTCCTATGAGATTTATTCAACTTCCTGGTGATTCTCCACCACTTTATATATCCAAATCAAGCTTCTCACAAAGTGATTCATCCGGGTTTGATTGGAACGAGGAAGAAACTGTGCTATTCCCAAAGTGAGAAACTGGAATCACCTGATTTGAAAGTGGGATAACTTCTTCATCCCGACTCCTATGAGATTTATTCAACTTCCTGGTGATTCTCCACCACTTTATGTATCCAAATCAAGCTTCTTCACAAAGTGATTCATCCTGGTTTGATTGGAACGACGAAGAAGCTGTGGTATTCCCAAACTGGGAAACTGGAATCACCTGATTTGAAAGTGGGATAACTTCTTCTTCCGACTCCTATGAGATTTATTCAACTTCCTGGTGATTCTCCACCACTTTATATATCCAAATCAAGCTTCTCATAAAGTTATTCATCCTGGTTTGATTGAAACGACGAAGAAGCTGTGCTATTCCCAAACTGGGAAACTGGAATCACCTGATTTGAAAGTGGGATAACTTCTTCATCCTAACTCCTACGAAATTTATTCAACTTCCTGGTCATTCTCCACCACTTTATGTATCCAAATCAAGCTTCTCACAAAGTGATTCATCCTGGTTTGATTGGAACGACAAAGAAGCTGTCCTATTCCCAAACTGGGAAACTGGAATCACCTGATTTGAAAGTGGGATAACTTCTTTTCGCCAACTCCTATGAGATTTATTCAACTTCCTGGTGATTCTCCACCACTTTATATATCCAAATCAAGCTTCTCACAAAGTGATTCATCCTGGTTTGATTGGAACGACGAAGAAACTGTGCTATTCCCAAACTGGAGAAACTGGAATCACCTGATTTGAAAGTGGGATAACTTCTTCATCCCAACTCCTATGAGATTTATTCAACTTCCTGGTGATTCTCCACCACTTTATATATCCAAATCAAGCTTCTCATAAAGTTATTCATCCTGGTTTGATTGAAACGACGAAGAAGCTGTGCTATTCCCAAACTGGGAAACTGGAATCACCTGATTTGAAAGTGGGATAACTTCTTCATCCTAACTCCTACTGAAATTTATTCAACTTCCTGGTCATTCTCCACCACTTTATGTATCCAAATCAAGCTTCTCACAAAGTGATTCATCCTGGTTTGATTGGAACGACAAAGAAGCTGTCCTATTCCCAAACTGGGAAACTGGAATCACCTGATTTGAAAGTGGGATAACTTCTTTTCGCCAACTCCTATGAGATTTATTCAACTTCCTGGTGATTCTACACCACTTTATATATCCAAATCAAGCTTCTCACAAAGTGATTCATCCTGGTTTGATTGGAAACGACGAAGAAGCTGTGCTATTCCCAAACTGGGAAACTGGAATCACCTGATTTGAAAGTGGGATAACTTCTTCATCCTAACTCCTATGAGATTTATTCAACTTCCTGGTCATTCTCAACCACTTTATGTATCCAAATCAAGCTTCTCACAAAGTGATTCATCCTGGTTTGATTGGAACGACGAAGAAGCTGTGCTATTCCCAAACTGGGAAACTAGAATCACCTGATTTGAAAGTGGGATAACTTCTTCATCCCAACTCCTATGAGATTTATTCAACTTCCTGGTCATTCTCCACCACTTTATGTATCCAAATCAAGCTTCTCACAAAGTGATTCATCCTGGTTTGATTGAAACGACGAAAAAGCTGTGCTATTCCCAAACTGGGAAACTGGAATCACCTGATTTGAAAGTGGGATAACTTCTTCATCCTAACTCCTACGAAATTTATTGCAACTTCCTGGTCATTCTCCACCACTTTATGTATCCAAATCAAGCTTCTCACAAAGTGATTCATCCTGGTTTGATTGGAACGACAAAGAAGCTGTCCTATTCCCAAACTGGGAAACTGGAATCACCTGATTTGAAAGTGGGATAACTTCTTTTCGCCAACTCCTATGAGATTTATTCAACTTCCTGGTGATTCTCCACCACTTTATATATCCAAATCAAGCTTCTCACAAAGTGATTCATCCGGGTTTGATTGGAACGAGGAAGAAACTGTACTATTCCCAAAGTGAGAAACTGGAATCACCTGATTTGAAAGTGGGATAACTTCTTCATCCCAACTCCTATGAGATTTATTCAACTTCCTGGTGATTCTCCACCAATTTATGTATCCAAATCAAGCTCCTCACAAAGTGATTCATCCTGGTTTGATTGGAACGACGAAGAAGCTGTGCTATTCCCAAACTGGGAAACTGGATTCACCTGATTTGAAAGTGGGATAACTTCTTCATCCCAACTCCTATGAGATTTATTCAACTTCCTGGTCATTCTCCACCACTTTATGTATCCAAATCAAGCTTCTCACAAAGTGATTCATCCTGGTTTGATTGGAACGACGAAGAAACTGTGTTATTCCCAAACTGGGAAACTGGAATCACCTGATTTGAAAGTGGGATAACTTCTTCTTCCCGACTCCTATGAGATTTATTCAACTTCCTGGTGATTCTCCACCACTTTATATATCCAAATCAAGCTTCTCATAAAGTTATTCATCCTGGTTTGATTGAAACGACGAAGAAGCTGTGCTATTCCCAAACTGGGAAACTGGAATCACCTGATTTGAAAGTGGGATAACTTCTTCATCCTAACTCCTACGAAATTTATTCAACTTCCTGGTCATTCTCCACCACTTTATGTATCCAAATCAAGCTTCTCACAAAGTGATTCATCCTGGTTTGATTGGAACGACAAAGAAGCTGTCCTATTCCCAAACTGGGAAACTGGAATCACCTGATTTGAAAGTGGGATAACTTCTTTTCGCCAACTCCTATGAGATTTATTCAACTTCCTGGTGATTCTCCACCACTTTATATATCCAAATCAAGCTTCTCACAAAGTGATTCATCCGGGTTTGATTGGAACGAGGAAGAAACTGTGCTATTCCCAAAGTGAGAAACTGGAATCACCTGATTTGAAAGTGGGATAACTTCTTCTTCCCAACTCCTATGAGATTTATTCAACTTCCTGGTGATTCTCCACCACTTTATGTATCCAAATCAAGCTTCTCACAAAGTGATTCATCCTGGTTTGATTGGAACGACGAAGAAGCTGTGCTATTCCCAAACTGGGAAACTGGAATCACCTGATTTGAAAGTGGGATAACTTCTTCTTCCGAACTCCTATGAGATTTATTCAACTTCCTGGTGATTCTCCACCACTTTATATATCCAAATCAAGCTTCTCATAAAGTGATTCATCCTGGTTTGATTGAAACGACGAAGAAGCTGTGCTATTCCCAAACTGGGAAACTGGAATCACCTGATTTGAAAGTGGGATAACTTCTTCATCCTAACTCCTATGAGATTTATTCAACTTCCTGGTCATTCTCCACCACTTTATGTATCCAAATCAAGCTTCTCACAAAGTGATTCATCCTGGTTTGATTGGAACGACGAAGAAGCTGTGCTATTCCCAAACTGGGAAACTGGAATCACCTGATTTGAAAGTGGGATAACTTCTTCATCCCAACTCCTATGAGATTTATTCAACTTCCTGGTCATTCTCCACCACTTTATGTATCCAAATCAAGCTTCTCACAAAGTGATTCATCCTGGTTTGATTGGAACGACGAAGAAACTGTGTTATTCCCAAACTGGGAAACTGGAATCACCTGATTTGAAAGTGGGATAACTTCTTCTTCCCGACTCCTATGAGATTTATTCAACTTCCTGGTGGATTCTCCACCACTTTATATATCCAAATCAAGCTTCTCATAAAGTTATTCATCCTGGTTTGATTGAAACGACGAAGAAGCTGTGCTATTCCCAAACTGGGAAACTGGAATCACCTGATTTGAAAGTGGGATAACTTCTTCATCCTAACTCCTACGAAATTTATTCAACTTCCTGGTCATTCTCCACCACTTTATGTATCCAAATCAAGCTTCTCACAAAGTGATTCATCCTGGTTTGATTGGAACGACAAAGAAGCTGTCCTATTCCCAAACTGGGAAACTGGAATCACCTGATTTGAAAGTGGGATAACTTCTTTTCGCCAACTCCTATGAGATTTATTCAACTTCCTGGTGATTCTCCACCACTTTATATATCCAAATCAAGCTTCTCACAAAGTGATTCATCCTGGTTTGATTGGAACGACGAAGAAGCTGTGCTATTCCCAAACTGAGGAAACTGGAATCACCTGATTTGAAAGTGGGATAACTTCTTCTTCCCAACTCCTATGAGATTTATTCAACTTCCTGGTGATTCTCCACCACTTTATGTATCCAAATCAAGCTTCTCACAAAGTGATTCATCCTGGTTTGATTGGAACGACGAAGAAGCTGTGCTATTCCCAAACTGGGAAACTGGAATCACCTGATTTGAAAGTGGGATAACTTCTTCTTCCGACTCCTATGAGATTTATTCAACTTCCTGGTGATTCTCCACCACTTTATATATCCAAATCAAGCTTCTCATAAAGTTATTCATCCTGGTTTGATTGAAACGACGAAGAAGCTGTGCTATTCCCAAACTGGGAAACTGGAATCACCTGATTTGAAAGTGGGATAACTTCTTCATCCTAACTCCTACGAAATTTATTCAACTTCCTGGTCATTCTCCACCACTTTATGTATCCAAATCAAGCTTCTCACAAAGTGATTCATCCTGGTTTGATTGGAACGACAAAGAAGCTGTCCTATTCCCAAACTGGGAAACTGGAATCACCTGATTTGAAAGTGGGATAACTTCTTTTCGCCAACTCCTATGAGATTTATTCAACTTCCTGGTGATTCTCCACCACTTTATATATCCAAATCAAGCTTCTCACAAAGTGATTCATCCGGGTTTGATTGGAACGAGGAAGAAACTGTGCTATTCCCAAAGTGAGAAACTGGAATCACCTGATTTGAAAGTGGGATAACTTCTTCATCCCAACTCCTATGAGATTTATTCAACTTCCTGGTGATTCTCCACCACTTTATATATCCAAATCAAGCTTCTCACAAAGTGATTCATCCTGGTTTGATTGAAACGACGAAGAAGCTGTGCTATTCCCAAACTGGGAAACTGGAATCACCTGATTTGAAAGTGGGATAACTTCTTCATCCTAACTCCTACGAAATTTATTCAACTTCCTGTTCATTCTCCACCACTTTATGTATCCAAATCAAGCTTCTCACAAAGTGATTCATCCTGGTTTGATTGGAACGACAAAGAAGCTGTCCTATTCCCAAACTGGGAAACTGGAATCACCTGATTTGAAAGTGGGATAACTTCTTTTCGCCAACTCCTATGAGATTTATTCAACTTCCTGGTGATTCTACACCACTTTATATATCCAAATCAAGCTTCTCACAAAGTGATTCATCCTGGTTTGATTGAAACGACGAAGAAGCTGTGCTATTCCCAAACTGGGAAACTGGAATCACCTGATTTGAAAGTGGGATAACTTCTTCATCCTAACTCCTATGAGATTTATTCAACTTCCTGGTCATTCTCAACCACTTTATGTATCCAAATCAAGCTTCTCACAAAGTGATTCATCCTGGTTTGATTGGAACGACGAAGAAGCTGTGCTATTCCCAAACTGGGAAACTAGAATCACCTGATTTGAAAGTGGGATAACTTCTTCATCCCAACTCCTATGAGATTTATTCAACTTCCTGGTCATTCTCCACCACTTTATGTATCCAAATCAAGCTTCTCACAAAGTGATTCATCCTGGTTTGATTGAAACGACGAAAAAGCTGTGCTATTCCCAAACTGGGAAACTGGAATCACCTGATTTGAAAGTGGGATAACTTCTTCATCCTAACTCCTACGAAATTTATTGAACTTCCTGGTCATTCTCCACCACTTTATGTATCCAAATCAAGCTTCTCACAAAGTGATTCATCCTGGTTTGATTGGAACGACAAAGAAGCTGTCCTATTCCCAAACTGGGAAACTGGAATCACCTGATTTGAAAGTGGGATAACTTCTTTTCGCCAACTCCTATGAGATTTATTCAACTTCCTGGTGATTCTCCACCACTTTATATATCCAAATCAAGCTTCTCACAAAGTGATTCATCCGGGTTTGATTGGAACGAGGAAGAAACTGTACTATTCCCAAAGTGAGAAACTGGAATCACCTGATTTGAAAGTGGGATAACTTCTTCATCCCAACTCCTATGAGATTTATTCAACTTCCTGGTGATTCTCCACCAATTTATGTATCCAAATCAAGCTCCTCACAAAGTGATTATCCTGGTTTGATTGGAACGACGAAGAAGCTGTGCTATTCCCAAACTGGGAAACTGGATTCACCTGATTTGAAAGTGGGATAACTTCTTCATCCCAACTCCTATGAGATTTATTAAACTTCCTGGTCATTCTCCACCTTTTTATGTATCCAAATCAAGCTTCTCACAAAGTTATTCATCCTGGTTTGATGGGAACGACGAAGAAACTGTGTTATTCCCAAACTGGGAAACTGGAATCACCTGATTTGAAAGTGGGATAACTTCTTCTTCCCGACTCCTATGAGATTTATTCAACTTCCTGGTGATTCTCCACCACTTTATATATCCAAATAAAGCTTCTCATAAAGTTATTCATCCTGGTTTGATTGAAACGACGAAGAAGCTGTGCTATTCCCAAACTGGGAAACTGGAATCACCTGATTTGAAAGTGGGATAACTTCATCGTCCTAACTCCTACGAAATTTATTCAACTTCCTGGTCATTCTCCATCACTTTATGTATCCAAATCAAGCTTCTCACAAAGTGATTCATCCTTGTTTGATTGGAACGACAAAGAAGCTGTCCTATTCCCAAACTGGGAAACTGGAATCACCTGATTTGAAAGTGGGATAACTTCTTTTCGCCAACTCCTATGAGATTTATTCAACTTCCTGGTGATTCTCCACCACTTTATATATCCAAATCAAGCTTCTCACAAAGTGATTCATCCGGGTTTGATTGGAACGAGGAAGAAACTGTGCTATTCCCAAAGTGAGAAACTGGAATCACCTGATTTGAAAGTGGGATAACTTCTTCATTCCCGAACTCCTATGAGATTTATTCAACTTCCTGGTGATTCTCCACCACTTTATGTATCCAAATCAAGCTTCTCACAAAGTGATTCATCCTGGTTTGATTGGAACGACGAAGAAGCTGTGGTATTCCCAACTGGGAAACTGGAATCACCTGATTTGAAAGTGGGATAACTTCTTCTTTCCGAACTCCTATGAGATTTATTCAACTTCCTGGTGATTCTCCACCACTTTATATATCCAAATCAAGCTTCTCATAAAGTTATTCATCCTGGTTTGATTGAAACGACGAAGAAGCTGTGCTATTCCCAAACTGGGAAACTGGAATCACCTGATTTGAAAGTGGGATAACTTCTTCATCCTAACTCCTATGAAATTTATTCAACTTCCTGGTCATTCTCCACCACTTTATGTATCCAAATCAAGCTTCTCACAAAGTGATTCATCCTGGTTTGATTGGAACGACAAAGAAGCTGTCCTATTCCCAAACTGGGAAACTGGAATCACCTGATTTGAAAGTGGGATAACTTCTTTTCGCCAACTCCTATGAGATTTATTCAACTTCCTGGTGATTCTCCACCACTTTATATATCCAAATCAAGCTTCTCACAAAGTGATTCATCCGGGTTTGATTGGAACGACGGAAGAAACTGTGCTATTCCCAAAGTGAGAAACTGGAATCACCTGATTTGAAAGTGGGATAACTTCTTCATCCCAACTCCTATGAGATTTATTCAACTTCCTGGTGATTCTCCACCACTTTATATATCCAAATCAAGCTTCTCATAAAGTTATTCATCCTGGTTTGATTGAAACGACGAAGAAGCTGTGCTATTCCCAAACTGGGAAACTGGAATCACCTGATTTGAAAGTGGGATAACTTCTTCATCCTAACTCCTACGAAATTTATTCAACTTCCTGTTCATTCTCCACCACTTTATGTATCCAAATCAAGCTTCTCACAAAGTGATTCATCCTGGTTTGATTGGAACGACAAAGAAGCTGTCCTATTCCCAAACTGGGAAACTGGAATCACCTGATTTGAAAGTGGGATAACTTCTTTTCGCCAACTCCTATGAGATTTATTCAACTTCCTGGTGATTCTACACCACTTTATATATCCAAATCAAGCTTCTCACAAAGTGATTCATCCTGGTTTGATTGAAACGACGAAGAAGCTGTGCTATTCCCAAACTGGGAAACTGGAATCACCTGATTTGAAAGTGGGATAACTTCTTCATCCTAACTCCTATGAGATTTATTCAACTTCCTGGTCATTCTCAACCACTTTATGTATCCAAATCAAGCTTCTCACAAAGTGATTCATCCTGGTTTGATTGGAACGACGAAGAAGCTGTGCTATTCCCAAACTGGGAAACTAGAATCACCTGATTTGAAAGTGGGATAACTTCTTCATCCCAACTCCTATGAGATTTATTCAACTTCCTGGTCATTCTCCACCACTTTATGTATCCAAATCAAGCTTCTCACAAAGTGATTCATCCTGGTTTGATTGAAACGACGAAAAAGCTGTGCTATTCCCAAACTGGGAAACTGGAATCACCTGATTTGAAAGTTTGATAACTTCTTCATCCTAACTCCTACGAAATTTATTGAACTTCCTGGTCATTCTCCACCACTTTATGTATCCAAATCAAGCTTCTCACAAAGTGATTCATCCTGGTTTGATTGGAACGACAAAGAAGCTGTCCTATTCCCAAACTGGGAAACTGGAATCACCTGATTTGAAAGTGGGATAACTTCTTTTCGCCAACTCCTATGAGATTTATTCAACTTCCTGGTGATTCTCCACCACTTTATATATCCAAATCAAGCTTCTCACAAAGTGATTCATCCGGGTTTGATTGGAACGAGGAAGAAACTGTACTATTCCCAAAGTGAGAAACTGGAATCACCTGATTTGAAAGTGGGATAACTTCTTCATCCCAACTCCTATGAGATTTATTCAACTTCCTGGTGATTCTCCACCAATTTATGTATCCAAATCAAGCTCCTCACAAAGTGATTATCCTGGTTTGATTGGAACGACGAAGAAGCTGTGCTATTCCCAAACTGGAAACTGGATTCACCTGATTTGAAAGTGGGATAACTTCTTCATCCCAACTCCTATGAGATTTATTCAACTTCTGGTCATTCTCCACCTTTTTATGTATCCAAATCAAGCTTCTCACAAAGTTATTCATCCTGGTTTGATGGGAACGACGAAGAAACTGTGTTATTCCCAAACTGGGAAACTGGAATCACCTGATTTGAAAGTGGGATAACTTCTTCTTCCCGACTCCTATGAGATTTATTCAACTTCCTGGTGATTCTCCACCACTTTATATATCCAAATAAAGCTTCTCATAAAGTTATTCATCCTGGTTTGATTGAAACGACGAAGAAGCTGTGCTATTCCCAAACTGGGAAACTGGAATCACCTGATTTGAAAGTGGGATAACTTCTTCATCCTAACTCCTACGAAATTTATTCAACTTCCTGGTCATTCTCCACCACTTTATGTATCCAAATCAAGCTTCTCACAAAGTGATTCATCCTGGTTTGATTGGAACGACAAAGAAGCTGTCCTATTCCCAAACTGGGAAACTGGAATCACCTGATTTGAAAGTGGGATAACTTCTTTTCGCCAACTCCTATGAGATTTATTCAACTTCCTGGTGATTCTCCACCACTTTATATATCCAAATCAAGCTTCTCACAAAGTGATTCATCCGGGTTTGATTGGAACGAGGAAGAAACTGTGCTATTCCCAAAGTGAGAAACTGGAATCACCTGATTTGAAAGTGGGATAACTTCTTCATCCCAACTCCTATGAGATTTATTCAACATCCTGGTGATTCTCCACCAATTTATGTATCCAAATCAAGCTCCTCACAAAGTGATTATCCTGGTTTGATTGGAACGACGAAGAAACTGTGTTATTCCCAAACTGGGAAACTGGAATCACCTGATTTGAAAGTGGGATAACTTCTTCTTTCCGACTCCTATGAGATTTATTCAACTTCCTGGTGATTCTCCACCACTTTATATATCCAAATCAAGCTTCTCATAAAGTTATTCATCCTGGTTTGATTGAAACGACGAAGAAGCTGTGCTATTCCCAAACTGGGAAACTGGAATCACCTGATTTGAAAGTGGGATAACTTCTTCATCCTAACTCCTACGAGATTTATTCAACTTCCTGGTCATTCTCCACCACTTTATGTATCCAAATCAAGCTTCTCACAAAGTGATTCATCCTGGTTTGATTGGAACGACAAAGAAGCTGTCATATTCCCAAACTGGGAAACTGGAATCACCTGATTTGAAAGTGGGATAACTTCTTTTCGCCAACTCCTATGAGATTTATTCAACTTCCTAGTGATTCTCCACCACTTTATATATCCAAATCAAGCTTTCTCACAAAGTGATTCATCCTGGTTTGATTGGAAACGACGAAGAAGCTGTGCTATTCCCAAACTGGGAAACTGGAATCACCTGATTTGAAAGTGGGATAACTTCTTCATCCTAACTCCTATGAGATTTATTCAACTTCCTGGTCATTCTCCACCACTTTATGTATCCAAATCAAGCTTCTCACAAAGTGATTCATCCTGGTTTGATTGGAACGACGAAAGAAGCTGTCCTATTCCCAAACTAGGGAAACTGGAATTCACCTGATTTGAAAGTGGGATAACTTCTTTTCGCCAACTCCTATGAGATTTATTCAACTTCCTGGTGATTCTCCACCACTTTATATATCCAAATCAAGCTTCTCACAAAGTGATTCATCCTGGTTTGATTGGAACGACGAAGAAGCTGTGCTATTCCCAAACTGGGAAACTGGAATCACCTGATTTGAAAGTGGGATAACTTCTTCATCCTAACTCCTATGAGATTTATTCAACTTCCTGGTCATTCTCCACCACTTTATGTATCCAAATCAAGCTTCTCACAAAGTGATTCATCCTGGTTTGATTGGAACGACGAAGAAACTGTCCTATTCCCAAACTTGGAAACTGGAATCACCTGATTTGAAAGTGGGATAACTTCTTTTTGCCAGCTCCTATGAGATTTATTCAACTTCCTGGTGATTCTCCACCAATTTATGTATCCAAATCAAGCTTCTCACAAAGTGATTCATCCTGGTTTGATTGGAACGACGAAGAAGCTGTGCTATTCCCAAACTGGGAAACTGGAATCACCTGATTTGAAAGTGGGATAACTTCTTCTTCCCGACTCCTATGAGATTTATTCAACTTCCTGGTGATTCTCCACCACTTTATGTATCCAAATCAAGCTTCTCACAAAGTGATTCATCCTGGTTTGATTGGAACGACGAAAGAAGCTGTGCTATTCCCAAACTGGGAAACTGGAATCACCTGATTTGAAAGTGGGATAACTTCTTCTGCCAACTCCTATGAGATTTATTCAACTTCCTGGTGATTCTCCACCACTTTATGTATCCAAATCAAGCTTCTCACAAAGTGATTCATCCTGGTTTGATTGGAACGACGAAGAAGCTGTGCTATTCCCAAACTGGGAAACTGGAATCACCTGATTTGAAAGTGGGATAACTTCTTCATCCCAACTCCTATGAGATTTATTCAACTTCCTGGTCATTCTCCACCACTTTATGTATCCAAATCAAGCTTCTCACAAAGTGATTCATCCTTGTTTGATTGGAACGACAAAGAAGCTGTCCTATTCCCAAACTGGGAAACTGGAATCACCTGATTTGAAAGTGGGATAACTTCTTTTCGCCAACTCCTATGAGATTTATTCAACTTCCTGGTGATTCTCCACCACTTTATATATCCAAATCAAGCTTCTCACAAAGTGATTCATCCGGGTTTGATTGGAACGAGGAAGAAACTGTGCTATTCCCAAAGTGAGAAACTGGAATCACCTGATTTGAAAGTGGGATAACTTGTTCTTCCCGACTCCTATGAGATTTATTCAACTTCCTGGTGATTCTCCACCACTTTATGTATCCAAATCAAGCTTCTTACAAAGAGATTCATCCTGGTTTGATTGGAACGACGAAGAAGCTGTGGTATTCCCCAACTGGGAAACTGGAATCACCTGATTTGAAAGTGGGATAACTTCTTCTTTCCGACTCCTATGAGATTTATTCAAATTCCTGGTGATTCTCCACCACTTTATATATCCAAATCAAGCTTCTCATAAAGTTATTCATCCTGGTTTGATTGAAACGACGAAGAAGCTGTGCTATTCCCAAACTGGGAAACTGGAATCACCTGATTTGAAAGTGGGATAACTTCTTCATCCTAACTCCTATGAAATTTATTCAACTTCCTGGTCATTCTCCACCACTTTATGTATCCAAATCAAGCTTCTCACAAAGTGATTCATCCTGGTTTGATTGGAACGACAAAGAAGCTGTCCTATTCCCAAACTGGGAAACTGGAATCACCTGATTTGAAAGTGGGATAACTTCTTTTCGCCAACTCCTATGAGATTTATTCAACTTCCTGGTGATTCTCCACCACTTTATATATCCAAATCAAGCTTCTCACAAAGTGATTCATCCGGGTTTGATTGGAACGAGGAAGAAACTGTGCTATTCCCAAAGTGAGAAACTGGAATCACCTGATTTGAAAGTGGGATAACTTCTTCATCCCAACTCCTATGAGATTTATTCAACTTCCTGGTGATTCTCCACCACTTTATATATCCAAATCAAGCTTCTCATAAAGTTATTCATCCTGGTTTGATTGAAACGACGAAGAAGCTGTGCTATTCCCAAACTGGGAAACTGGAATCACCTGATTTGAAAGTGGGATAACTTCTTCATCCTAACTCCTACGAAATTTATTCAACTTCCTGTTCATTCTCCACCACTTTATGTATCCAAATCAAGCTTCTCACAAAGTGATTCATCCTGGTTTGATTGGAACGACAAAGAAGCTGTCCTATTCCCAAACTGGGAAACTGGAATCACCTGATTTGAAAGTGGGATAACTTCTTTTCGCCAACTCCTATGAGATTTATTCAACTTCCTGGTGATTCTACACCACTTTATATATCCAAATCAAGCTTCTCACAAAGTGATTCATCCTGGTTTGATTGAAACGACGAAGAAGCTGTGCTATTCCCAAACTGGGAAACTGGAATCACCTGATTTGAAAGTGGGATAACTTCTTCATCCTAACTCCTATGAGATTTATTCAACTTCCTGGTCATTCTCAACCACTTTATGTATCCAAATCAAGCTTCTCACAAAGTGATTCATCCTGGTTTGATTGGAACGACGAAGAAGCTGTGCTATTCCCAAACTGGGAAACTAGAATCACCTGATTTGAAAGTGGGATAACTTCTTCATCCCAACTCCTATGAGATTTATTCAACTTCCTGGTCATTCTCCACCACTTTATGTATCCAAATCAAGCTTCTCAGAAAGTGATTCATCCTGGTTTGATTGAAACGACGAAAAAGCTGTGCTATTCCCAAACTGGGAAACTGGAATCACCTGATTTGAAAGTTTGATAACTTCTTCATCCTAACTCCTACGAAATTTATTGAACTTCCTGGTCATTCTCCACCACTTTATGTATCCAAATCAAGCTTCTCACAAAGTGATTCATCCTGGTTTGATTGGAACGACAAAGAAGCTGTCCTATTCCCAAACTGGGAAACTGGAATCACCTGATTTGAAAGTGGGATAACTTTCTTTTCGCCAACTCCTATGAGATTTATTCAACTTCCTGGTGATTCTCCACCACTTTATATATCCAAATCAAGCTTCTCACAAAGTGATTCATCCGGGTTTGATTGGAACGAGGAAGAAACTGTACTATTCCCAAAGTGAGAAACTGGAATCACCTGATTTGAAAGTGGGATAACTTCTTCATCCCAACTCCTATGAGATTTATTCAACTTCCTGGTGATTCTCCACCAATTTATGTATCCAAATCAAGCTCCTCACAAAGTGATTATCCTGGTTTGATTGGAACGACGAAGAAGCTGTGCTATTCCCAAACTGGAAAACTGGATTCACCTGATTTGAAAGTGGGATAACTTCTTCATCCCAACTCCTATGAGATTTATTCAACTTCTTGGTCATTCTCCACCTTTTTATGTATCCAAATCAAGCTTCTCACAAAGTTATTCATCCTGGTTTGATGGGAACGACGAAGAAACTGTGTTATTCCCAAACTGGGAAACTAGAATCACCTGATTTGAAAGTGGGATAACTTCTTCTTCCCGACTCCTATGAGATTTATTCAACTTCCTGGTGATTCTCCACCACTTTATATATCCAAATAAAGCTTCTCATAAAGTTATTCATCCTGGTTTGATTGAAACGACGAAGAAGCGGTGCTATTCCCAAACTGGGAAACTGGAATCACATGATTTGAAAGTGGGATAACTTCATCATCCTAACTCCTACGAAATTTATTCAACTTCCTGGTCATTCTCCACCACTTTATGTATCCAAATCAAGCTTCTCACAAAGTGATTCATCCTTGTTTGATTGGAACGACAAAGAAGCTGTCCTATTCCCAAACTGGAAAACTGGAATCACCTGATTTGAAAGTGGGATAACTTCTTTTCGCCAACTCCTATGAGATTTATTCAACTTCCTGGTGATTCTCCACCACTTTATATATCCAAATCAAGCTTCTCACAAAGTGATTCATCCGGGTTTGATTGGAACGAGGAAGAAACTGTGCTATTCCCAAAGTGAGAAACTGGAATCACCTGATTTGAAAGTGGGATAACTTCTTCATCCCAACTCCTATGAGATTTATTCAACATCCTAGTGATTCTCCACCAATTTATGTATCCAAATCAAGCTCCTCACAAAGTGATTATCCTGGTTTGATTGGAACGACGAAGAAACTGTGTTATTCCCAAACTGGGAAACTGGAATCACCTGATTTGAAAGTGGGATAACTTCTTCTTTCCGACTCCTATGAGATTTATTCAAATTCCTGGTGATTCTCCACCACTTTATATATCCAAATCAAGCTTCTCATAAAGTTATTCATCCTGGTTTGATTGAAACGACGAAGAAGCTGTGCTATTCCCAAACTGGGAAACTGGAATCACCTGATTTGAAAGTGGGATAACTTCTTCATCCTAACTCCTACGAAATTTATTCAACTTCCTGGTCATTCTCCACCACTTTATGTATCCAAATCAAGCTTCTCACAAAGTGATTCATCCTGGTTTGATTGGAACGACAAAGAAGCTGTCCTATTCCCAAACTGGGAAACTGGAATCACCTGATTTGAAAGTGGGATAACTTCTTTTCGCCAACTCCTATGAGATTTATTCAACTTCCTGGTGATTCTCCACCACTTTATATATCCAAATCAAGTTTCTCACAAAGTGATTCATCCTGGTTTGATTGAAACGACGAAGAAGCTGTGCTATTCCCAAACTGGGAAACTGGAATCACCTGATTTGAAAGTGGGACAACTTCTTCATCCTAACTCCTACGAAATTTATTCAACTTCCTGGTCATTCTCCACCACTTTATGTATCCAAATCAAGCTTCTCACAAAGTGATTCATCCTGGTTTGATGGGAATGACAAAGAAGCCGTCCTATTCCCAAACTAGGAAACTGGAATTACCTGGTTTGAAAGTGGGATAACTTTTTTTCGCCAACTCCTATGAGATTTATTCAACTTCCTGGTGATTCTCCACCACTTTATATATCCAAATCAAGATTCTCACAAAGTGATTCATCCTGGTTTGATTGAAACGACGAAGAAGCTATGCTATTCCCAAACTGGGAAACTGGAATCACCTGATTTGAAAGTGGGATAACTTCTTCATCCTAACTCCTATGAGATTTATTCAACTTCCTGGTCATTCTCCACCACTTTATGTATCCAAATCAAGCTTCTCACAAAGTGATTCATCCTGGTTTGATTGGAACGATAAAGAAACTGTCCTATTCCCAAACTGGAAACTGGAATCACCTGATTTGAAAGTGGGATAACTTCTTTTCGCCAACTCCTATGAGATTTATTCAACTTCCTGGTGATTCTCCACCAATTTATGTATCCAAATCAAGCTTCTCACAAAGTGATTCATCCTGGTTTGATTGGAACGACGAAGAAGCTGTGCTATTCCCAAACTGGGAAACTGGAATCACCTGATTTGAAAGTGGGATAACTTCTTCTTCCCGACTCCTATGAGATTTATTCAACTTCCTGGTGATTCTCCACCACTTTATATATCCAAATCAAGCTTCTCACAAAGTGATTCATCCTGGTTTGATTGGAACGACAAAGAAGCTGTCTATTCCCAAACTGGGAAACTGGAATCACCTGATTTGAAAGTGGGATAACTTCCTTTGGCCAGCTCCTATGAGATTTATTCAACTTCCTGGTGATTCTCCACCAATTTATGTATCCAAATCAAGCTTCTCACAAAGTGATTCATCCTGGTTTGATTGGAACGACGAAGAAGCTGTGCTATTCCCAAACTGGGAAACTAGAATCACCTGATTTGAAACTGGGATAACTTCTTCATCCCAACTCCTATTAGATTTATTCAACTTCCTGGTCATTCTCCACCACTGTATGTATCCAAATCAAGCTTCTCACAAAGTGATTCATGCTGGTTTGATTGGAACGACAAAGAAGCTGTCCTATTCCCAAACTGGGAAACTGGAATCACCTGATTTGAAAGTGGGATAACTTCTTCATCCCAACTCCTATGAGATTTATTCAACTTCCTGGTGATTATCCACCAATTTATGTATCCAAATCAAGCTCCTCAGAAAGTGATTATCCTGGTTTGATTGGAACGACGAAGAAACTGTGTTATTCCCAAACTGGGAAACTGGAATCACCTGATTTGAAAGTGGGATAACTTCTTCTTCCCGACTCCTATGAGATTTATTCAACTTCCTGGTGATTCTCCACCACTTTATATATCCAAATCAAGCTTCTCATAAAGTTATTCATCCTGGTTTGATTGAAACGACGAAGAAGCTGTGCTATTCCCAAACTGGGAAACTGGAATCACCTGATTTGAAAGTGGGATAACTTCTTCATCCTAACTCCTACGAAATTTATTCAACTTCCTGGTCATTCTCCACCAATTTATGTATCCAAATCAAGCTTCTCACAAAGTGAATCATCCTGGTTTGATTGGAACGACAAAGAAGCTGTCCTATTCCCAAACTGGGAAACTGGAATCACCTGATTTGAAAGTGGGATAACTTCTTTTCGCCAACTCCTATGAGATTTATTCAACTTCCTGGTGATTCTCCACCACTTTATATATCCAAATCAAGTTTCTCACAAAGTGATTCATCCTGGTTTGATTGAAACGACGAAGAAGCTGTGCTATTCCCAAACTGGGAAACTGGAATCACCTGATTTGAAAGTGGGATAACTTCTTCATCCTAACTCCTACGAAATTTATTCAACTTCCTGGTCATTCTCCACCACTTTATGTATCCAAATCAAGCTTCTCACAAAGTTATTCATCCTGGTTTGATTGGAACGACAAAGAAGCTGTCCTATTCCCAAACTGGAAAACTGGAATCACCTAGTTTGAAAGTGGGATAACATCTTTTCGCCAACTCCTATGAGATTTATTCAACTTCCTGGTGATTCTCCACCACTTTATATATCCAAATCAAGCTTCTCACAAAGTGATTCATCCTGGTTTGATTGAAACGACCAAGAAGCTGTGCTATTCCCAAACTGGGAAACTGGAATCACCTGATTTGAAAGTGGGATAACTTCTTCATCCTAACTCCTATGAGATTTATTCCACTTCCTGGTCATTCTCAACCACTTTATGTATCCAAATCAAGCTTCTCACAAAGTGATTCATCGCTGGTTTGATTGGAACGACAAAGAAGCTGTCCTATTCCCAAACTGGGAAACTGGAATCACCTGATTTGAAAGTGGGATAACTTCTTTTCGCCAGCTCCTATGAGATTTATTCAACTTCCTGGTGATTCTCCACCAATTTATGTATCCAAATCAAGCTTCTCACAAAGTGATTCATCCTGGTTTGATTGGAACGACGAAGAAGCTGTGCTATTCCCAAACTGGGAAACTGGAATCACCTGATTTGAAAGTGGGATAACTTCTTCTTCCCGACTCCTATGAGATTTATTCAACTTCATGGTGATTTTCCACCACTTTATATATCCAAATCAAGGTTCTCACAAAGTGATTCATGCTGGTTTGATTGGAACGACAAAGAAGCTGTCTTATTCCCAAACTGGAAAATTGGAATCACCTGATTTGAAAGTGGGATAACTTCTTTTCGCGAGCTCCTATGAGATTTATTCAACTTACTGGTGATTCTCCACCAATTTATGTATCCAAATCATGCTTCTCACAAAGTGATTCATCCTGGTTTAATTGGAACGACGAAGAAGCTCTGCTATTCCCAAACTGGGAAACTAGAATCACCTGATTTGAAACTGGGATAACTTCTTCATCCCAACTCCTATTAGATTTATTCAACTTCCTGGTCATTCTCCACCACTTTATGTATCCAAATCAAGCTTCTCACAAAGTGATTCATGCTGGTTTAATTGGAACGACAAAGAAGCTGTCCTATTCCCAAACTGGGAAACTGGAATCACCTGATTTGAAAGTGGGATAACTTCTGTTCGCCAGCTCCTATGAGATTTATTCAACTTCCTGGTGATTCTCCACCAATTTATGTGTCCAAATAAAGCTTCTCAAAAAGTGATTCATCCTGGTTTGATTGGAACGACGAAGAAGCTGTGCTATTCCCAAACTGGGAAACTAGAATCACCTGATTTGAAAGTGGGATAACTTCTTCATCCCAACTCCTATGATATTTATTCAACTTCCTGGTGATTCTCCACCACTTTATGTATCCAAATCAAGCTTCTCACAAAGTGATTCATCCTGGTTTGATTGGAACGACAAAGAAGCTGTCCTATTCCCAAACTGGGAAACTGGAATCACCTGATTTGAAAGTGGGATAACTTCTTCATCGCCAACTCCTATGAGATTTATTCAACTTCCTGGTGATTCTCCACCACTTTATATATCCAAATCAAGCTTCTCACAAAGTGATTCATCCTGGTTTGATTGGAAACGACGAAGAAAGCTGTGCTATTCCCAAACTGGAAACTGGAATCACCTGATTTGAAAGTGGGATAACTTCTTCATCCAACTCCTATGAGATTTATTCAACTTCCTGGTGATTCTCCACCACTTTATGTATCCAAATCAAGCTTCTCACAAAGTGATTCATCCTGGTTTGATTGGAACGACGAAGAAGCTGTGCCTATTCCCAAACTGAGGAAACTAGAATCACCTGATTTGAAACTGGGATAACTTCTTCATCCCAACTCCTATTAGATTTATTCAACTTCCTGGTCATTCTCCACCACTTTATATATCCAAATCAAGCTTCTCATAAAGTTATTCATCCTGGTTTGATTGAAACGACGAAGAAGCTGTGCTATTCCCAAACTGGGAAACTGGAATCACCTGATTTGAAAGTGGGATAACTTCTTCATCCTAACTCCTACGAAATTTATTCAACTTCCTGTTCATTCTCCACCACTTTATGTATCCAAATCAAGCTTCTCACAAAGTGATTCATCCTGGTTTGATTGGAACGACAAAGAAGCTGTCCTATTCCCAAACTGGGAAACTGGAATCACCTGATTTGAAAGTGGGATAACTTCTTTTCGCCAACTCCTATGAGATTTATTCAACTTCCTGGTGATTCTACACCACTTTATATATCCAAATCAAGCTTCTCACAAAGTGATTCATCCTGGTTTGATTGAAACGACGAAGAAGCTGTGCTATTACCAAACTGGGAAACTGGAATCACCTGATTTGAAAGTGGGATAACTTCTTCATCCTAACTCCTATGAGATTTATTCAACTTCCTGGTCATTCTCAACCACTTTATGTATCCAAATCAAGCTTCTCACAAAGTGATTCATCCTGGTTTGATTGGAACGACGAAGAAGCTGTGCTATTCCCAAACTGGGAAACTAGAATCACCTGATTTGAAAGTGGGATAACTTCTTCATCCCAACTCCTATGAGATTTATTCAACTTCCTGGTCATTCTCCACCACTTTATGTATCCAAATCAAGCTTCTCAGAAAGTGATTCATCCTGGTTTGATTGAAACGACGAAAAAGCTGTGCTATTCCCAAACTGGGAAACTGGAATCACCTGATTTGAAAGTTTGATAACTTCTTCATCCTAACTCCTACGAAATTTATTGAACTTCCTGGTCATTCTCCACCACTTTATGTATCCAAATCAAGCTTCTCACAAAGTGATTCATCCTGGTTTGATTGGAACGACAAAGAAGCTGTCCTATTCCCAAACTGGGAAACTGGAATCACCTGATTTGAAAGTGGGATAATTTCTTTTCGCCAACTCCTATGAGATTTATTCAACTTCCTGGTGATTCTCCACCACTTTATATATCCAAATCAAGCTTCTCACAAAGTGATTCATCCGGGTTTGATTGGAACGAGGAAGAAACTGTACTATTCCCAAAGTGAGAAACTGGAATCACCTGATTTGAAAGTGGGATAACTTCTTCATCCCAACTCCTATGAGATTTATTCAACTTCCTGGTGATTCTCCACCAATTTATGTATCCAAATCAAGCTCCTCACAAAGTGATTATCCTGGTTTGATTGGAACGACGAAGAAGCTGTGCTATTCCCAAACTGGGAAACTGGATTCACCTGATTTGAAAGTGGGATAACTTCTTCATCCCAACTCCTATGAGATTTATTCAACTTCTTGGTCATTCTCCACCACTTTATGTATCCAAATCAAGCTTCTCACAAAGTTATTAATCCTGGTTTGATGGGAACGACGAAGAAACTGTGTTATTCCCAAACTGGGAAACTAGAATCACCTGATTTGAAAGTGGGATAACTTCTTCTTCCCGACTCCTATGAGATTTATTCAACTTCCTGGTGATTCTCCACCACTTTATATATCCAAATAAAGCTTCTCATAAAGTTATTCATCCTGGTTTGATTGAAACGACGAAGAAGCGGTGCTATTCCCAAACTGGGAAACTGGAATCACCTGATTTGAAAGTGGGATAACTTCATCATCCTAACTCCTACGAAATTTAATCAACTTCCTGGTCATTCTCCACCACTTTATGTATCCAAATCAAGCTTCTCACAAAGTGATCATCCTTGTTTGATTGGAACGACAAAGAAGCTGTCCTATTCCCAAACTGGAAAACTGGAATCACCTGATTTGAAAGTGGGATAACTTCTTTTCGCCAACTCCTATGAGATTTATTCAACTTCCTGGTGATTCTCCACCACTTTATATATCCAAATCAAGCTTCTCACAAAGTGATTCATCCGGGTTTGATTGGAACGAGGAAGAAACTGTGCTATTTCCAAAGTGAGAAACTGGAATCACCTGATTTGAAAGTGGGATAACTTCTTCATCCCAACTCCTATGAGATTTATTCAACATCCTGGTGATTCTCCACCAATTTATGTATCCAAATCAAGCTCCTCACAAAGTGATTATCCTGGTTTGATTGGAACGACGAAGAAACTGTGTTATTCCCAAACTGGGAAACTGGAATCACCTGATTTGAAAGTGGGATAACTTCTTCTTTCCGACTCCTATGAGATTTATTCAAATTCCTGGTGATTCTCCACCACTTTATATATCCAAATCAAGCTTCTCATAAAGTTATTCATCCTGGTTTGATTGAAACGACGAAGAAGCTGTGCTATTCCCAAACTGGGAAACTGGAATCACCTGATTTGAAAGTGGGATAACTTCTTCATCCTAACTCCTACGAAATTTATTCAACTTCCTGGTCATTCTCCACCACTTTATGTATCCAAATCAAGCTTCTCACAAAGTGATTCATCCTGGTTTGATTGGAACGACAAAGAAGCTGTCCTATTCCCAAACTGGGAAACTGGAATCACCTGATTTGAAAGTGGGATAACTTCTTTTCGCCAACTCCTATGAGATTTATTCAACTTCCTGGTGATTCTCCACCACTTTATATATCCAAATCAAGTTTCTCACAAAGTGATTCATCCTGGTTTGATTGAAACGACGAAGAAGCTGTGCTATTCCCAAACTGGGAAACTGGAATCACCTGATTTGAAAGTGGGACAACTTCTTCATCCTAACTCCTACGAAATTTATTCAACTTCCTGGTCATTCTCCACCACTTTATGTATCCAAATCAAGCTTCTCACAAAGTGATTCATCCTGGTTTGATGGGAATGACAAAGAAGCCGTCCTATTCCCAAACTAGGAAACTGGAATTACCTGGTTTGAAAGTGGGATAACTTTTTTTCGCCAACTCAGGTGAGATTTATTCAACTTCCTGGTGATTCTCCACCACTTTATATATCCAAATCAAGATTCTCACAAAGTGATTCATCCTGGTTTGATTGAAACGACGAAGAAGCTATGCTATTCCCAAACTGGGAAACTGGAATCACCTGATTTGAAAGTGGGATAACTTCTTCATCCTAACTCCTATGAGATTTATTCAACTTCCTGGTCATTCTCAACCACTTTATGTATCCAAATCACGCTTCTCACAAAGTGATTCACGCTGGTTTGATTGGAACGATAAAGAAAATGTCCTATTCCAAAACTGGAAAACTGGAATCACCTGGTTTGAAAGTGGGATAACTTCTTTTCGCCAGCTCCTATGAGATTTATTCAACTTCCTGGTGATTCTCCACCAATTTATGTATCCAAATCAAGCTTCTCACAAAGTGATTCATCCTGGTTTGATTGGAACGACGAAGAAGCTGTGCTATTCCCAAACTGGGAAACTGGAATCACCTGATTTGAAAGTGGGATAACTTCTTCTTCCCGACTCCTATGAGATTTATTCAACTTCATGGTGATTTTCCACCACTTTATATATCCAAATCAAGGTTCTCACAAAGTGATTCATGCTGGTTTGATTGGAACGACAAAGAAGCTGTCTTATTCCCAAACTGGGAAATTGGAATCACCTGATTTGAAAGTGGGATAACTTCCTTTGGCCAGCTCCTATGAGATTTATTCAACTTCCTGGTGATTCTCCACCAATTTATGTATCCAAATCAAGCTTCTCACAAAGTGATTCATCCTGGTTTAATTGGAACGACGAAGAAGCTGTGCTATTCCCAAACTGGGAAACTAGAATCACCTGATTTGAAACTGGGATAACTTCTTCATCCCAACTCCTATTAGATTTATTCAACTTCCTGGTCATTCTCCACCACTGTATGTATCCAAATCAAGCTTCTCACAAAGTGATTCATGCTGGTTTGATTGGAACGACAAAGAAGCTGTCCTATTCCCAAACTGGGAAACTGGAATCACCTGATTTGAAAGTGGGATAACTTCTTCATCCCAACTCCTATGAGATTTATTCAACTTCCTGGTGATTATCCACCAATTTATGTATCCAAATCAAGCTTCTCACAAAGTGAATCATCCTGGTTTGATTGGAACGACAAAGAAGCTGTCCTATTCCCAAACTGGGAAACTGGAATCACCTGATTTGAAAGTGGGATAACTTCTTTTCGCCAACTCCTATGAGATTTATTCAACTTCCTGGTGATTCTCCACCACTTTATATATCCAAATCAAGTTTCTCACAAAGTGATTCATCCTGGTTTGATTGAAACGACGAAGAAGCTGTGCTATTCCCAAACTGGGAAACTGGAATCACCTGATTTGAAAGTGGGATAACTTCTTCATCCTAACTCCTACGAAATTTATTCAACTTCCTGGTCATTCTCCACCACTTTATGTATCCAAATCAAGCTTCTCACAAAGTTATTCATCCTGGTTTGATTGGAACGACAAAGAAGCTGTCCTATTCCCAAACTGGAAAACTGGAATCACCTAGTTTGAAAGTGGGATAACTTCTTTTCGCCAACTCCTATGAGATTTATTCAACTTCCTGGTGATTCTCCACCACTTTATATATCCAAATCAAGCTTCTCACAAAGTGATTCATCCTGGTTTGATTGAAACGACCAAGAAGCTGTGCTATTCCCAAACTGGGAAACTGGAATCACCTGATTTGAAAGTGGGATAACTTCTTCATCCTAACTCCTATGAGATTTATTCCACTTCCTGGTCATTCTCAACCACTTTATGTATCCAAATCAAGCTTCTCACAAAGTGATTCACGCTGGTTTGATTGGAACGACAAAGAAGCTGTCCTATTCCCAAACTGGGAAACTGGAATCACCTGATTTGAAAGTGGGATAACTTCTTTTCGCCAGCTCCTATGAGATTTATTCAACTTCCTGGTGATTCTCCACCAATTTATGTATCCAAATCAAGCTTCTCACAAAGTGATTCATCCTGGTTTGATTGGAACGACGAAGAAGCTGTGCTATTCCCAAACTGGGAAACTGGAATCACCTGATTTGAAAGTGGGATAACTTCTTCTTCCCGACTCCTATGAGATTTATTCAACTTCATGGTGATTTTCCACCACTTTATATATCCAAATCAAGGTTCTCACAAAGTGATTCATGCTGGTTTGATTGGAACGACAAAGAAGCTGTCTTATTCCCAAACTGGAAAATTGGAATCACCTGATTTGAAAGTGGGATAACTTCTTTTCGCGAGCTCCTATGAGATTTATTCAACTTCCTGGTGATTCTCCACCAATTTATGTATCCAAATCATGCTTCTCACAAAGTGATTCATCCTGGTTTAATTGGAACGACGAAGAAGCTCTGCTATTCCCAAACTGGGAAACTAGAATCACCTGATTTGAAACTGGGATAACTTCTTCATCCCAACTCCTATTAGATTTATTCAACTTCCTGGTCATTCTCCACCACTTTATGTATCCAAATCAAGCTTCTCACAAAGTGATTCATGCTGGTTTGATTGGAACGACAAAGAAGCTGTCCTATTCCCAAACTGGGAAACTGGAATCACCTGATTTGAAAGTGGGATAACTTCTGTTCGCCAGCTCCTATGAGATTTATTCAACTTCCTGGTGATTCTCCACCAATTTATGTGTCCAAATAAAGCTTCTCAAAAAGTGATTCATCCTGGTTTGATTGGAACGACGAAGAAGCTGTGCTATTCCCAAACTGGGAAACTAGAATCACCTGATTTGAAAGTGGGATAACTTCTTCATCCCAACTCCTATGATATTTATTCAACTTCCTGGTCATTCTCCACCACTTTATGTATCCAAATCAAGCTTCTCACAAATGAGATTTTAGAGAATAGAATAGGTATTGAGAGATTAAGAGAGATTTGGTAAGAGATTAAGAGAAGTTTAGAAGAGATTGTGAAAGAAATGGGGAGATTATGTATGATCCATGATGAACAAGAGAGAGACTAGAGAGAGAGTAACATAATCCGCTTTTTCTTATTAATGAGAGAGTGTTTACAATCTATAGGAGTGTGATACTAGGGTTTAAGAAGAGACTAAGCATGTGAGGTCAAAGATAAGATAGCCCTTTACTTTGAATCGAACCAATGAGCCTCTCCACACGCGTGGTCACTATTCTAAAAGTGAACCTTATCCTTCCAGCTTGTGCCAGCCTGTAGAGACGCTCTTCCTCTATCCATCAACGGTCATATGTCTTCTTTGGTCGAGGTAAAACATGATCCGAACGTGAACTTCTTCTCACGGTAACACTTCTTTACCGCATGGTCGATACCGTCTGTACGGCCGTACGGCCATGGTACGGACCTGTACGGACCGGTACGGACGGTTCTCCCTAAGGCCAATTAATACACTCCTAGGATGCTTCTCTGGTTGGAATGGGATAGATCCTTGCAAATAGAGAATCAACAGACTCAATCTACTTCAAGGTGTGTGGATTGAATGGTGACACAAAGAGATGTGAGAGGTCTCCTTGATACTCCTAAGTGAATCCCTTGGATATGACACACCAAGACAATCACTCTTGTGGTTTTGTTAGATATGACACACTAACAAAGACTCAAGAACACTCAGATCTACAAGACAAGCTTGCAGCCGACTAGAGAGAAACAAGAGTTTAGTAATAAAGATTGGATAACTCTATTAGGGTTTTCATACACATATTTATAGAGAAAGCAAGGAACAGGCTCCTTGGTCTCTAAATGGGCCTTAAAAATAAACCTTATAAAACCCATATAAAACCTTATAAGGGCTTTCAAGTCTGGCAGCTTAATTCTCAAGTCTGGCAGCTTAATTCTCAAGTCTAGCAAAGATAAATAATTAAAATAAAGTCTTGAACTGATATCATCAAATGAGTGATAGGAAAGCAACATATGGCCTCATTAAAAACCTATCTTTGGAAAACCCAGTGGGACAAAACCAAAGATAGGGAAAAAGAGCACACATATGTTACTTGCTCATTTGATGTCTATCTTGGAGCTGAGATGGCTTGAATTGTGGTAAGTGTGTCTTGGTTGATCAAGCTTCTTCCAAGACTCTCTTCTTGCTTCAGTGATGTCTTAAGTAATCCTCCAATGGCTTCTTTGAGTTGCTTGCTTCTGGCTCAAGTCATAGGACCTTCAGATATGGCTAGAGCTCCTCCATCAGCTGGATCTTCCATGCTCCCATTATCTTCTTTGTTTGACTGGTCCATGATCATATCATCCCCTCCCTCTTGAAAAGGATTTGTCCTCAAATCTAGCTCATCTTGAAGATCAAGCTTGTAGGCATTGTCATTGATTTTCTGGATGACTTCAAAAGGGCCATCAATCCGCGGCATGAGCTTAGACTTTCTTTCATTTGGAAACCTCTCCTTGCGCAAGTGAACCCACACTTTATCAGCTACATCAAAGATCATCTCCCGCCTGCCTTTGTTTGCTCTTTTAGTGTACTGCTTGGTTTTTTCCACAATGTTTCTTCTTGCCTGCTCATGAATCTGCTGCACCATTTCTGCTTTCTTTTTCCCATCCATACTAACCCTTTCACACTCAGGTAAAGGCATTAGATCCAAAGGTGAGATGGGTATGAACCCATAAACAATTTCAAAAGGAGAATACTTAGAAGCAGAATGCTGAGCATGATTATAAGCAAATTCACATTGAGGCAAATACTCTTCCCATGATTTCAGATTCTTTTTAATGAATGCACGCAAGAGAGTTCCAAGAGTTCTATTAACTACCTCAGTTTGCCCATCAGTTTGTGGATGACATGTAGTAGAGAATAACAGCTTAGTACCTAGCTTAGACCAAAGAGTCTTCCAAAAATAACTAAGAAACTTAGTATCTCTATCAGAAACTATAGTCTTAGGCATGCCATGAATGCGCACAATCTCTTTAAAGAACAGGTTAGCAACATGCAATGCATCATCAGTATGGCAAGCAATGAAATGTGCCATTTTTGAAAACCTATCCACAACTACAAAGATAGAATCCTTTCCTGTCCTAGTTCTTGGCAATCCCACAATAAAATCCATAGATATATCATTCCAAGGATGAGTAGGAATAGACAAAGGAGAATACAAACCGTGAGGTTGAACCGTAGACTTTGCAAGCTTGCAAGTTGTGCACCTTCCACAGATTCTCTCCACATCTCTTTTCATATGCGGCCAATAGAAGTGATCCTGCAAGACTTTAAGAGTTTTTGCTATACCAAAATGACCCATCAAGCTTCCTCCATGGGATTCCCTGACAAATAGATCTCTCAAAGAGCAATTAGGAACACATAAACGATTGTCATAGAATAAGAATCCATCATGCCTAAAATAATGTCCAGCAGCATACTTAGCACATGAATTATAAGCTTCTTGAAAGTCAGGATCAGATTCATACATTTCTTTAATCTGCTCAAAGCCTAGCAACTTAGCATCAAGAGTATTCAAGAGGACATACCTTCTGGATAGTGCATCAGCAACTATATTTTCCTTACCTTGTTTGTATTTGATCACATAAGGGAAGGTTTCAATGAATTCTACCCATCTGGCATGTCTCTTGCTGAGCTTACTTTGTCCTTTGAGGTACTTGAGAGATTCATGGTCTGTGTGAATGACAAACTCCTTTGGCCAGAGATAATGCTGCCAAGTCTGTAGGGCTCTCACCAAGGCATAGAGTTCTTTGTCATAAGTGGCATAGTTGAGAGTAGCTCCACTGAGCTTCTCACTGAAATAAGCAATAGGTCTTTTATCCTGCATCAACACAGCACCAATTCCAATTCCTGAGGCATCACATTCTATTTCAAATGTTTTAGAAAAATCAGGAAGTATGAGAAGAGGAGATTGAGTAAGCTTCTCTTTAAGGAGTTGGAATGCGGCTTCTTGAACTTCTCCCCACTTGAATCCTACATCCTTCTTTATTATCTCAGTCAGGGGAGCTGCAAGAGTGCTGAAATCCTTCACAAAGCGCCTATAGAAACCTGCCAGTCCATGAAAACTCCTTACTTCTCCTACTGTAGTTGGACTCGGCCACTCTTGTATTGCTTTGATCTTCTCCTGATCCACCTTTACACCATCTGCACTTACAACAAAACCTAGAAAGACCAAGTTATCCGTGCAAAAAGTGCACTTCTTCAGATTGGCATAAAGATTTTCTTTTCTCAAAACATCCAAAACAGCCCTAAGATGTTCTATATGATCTTCTAAGCATTTGCTGTAAACTAATATATCATCAAAGTACACAACAACAAAGATGCCTATGAAAGACCTAAGAATATGATTCATCAGTCTCATGAATGTACTACGAGCATTGGTTAATCCAAATGGCATAACTAACCACTCATACAAGCCATGTTTAGTTTTAAAAGCAGTTTTCCACTCATCTCCTTCTTTCATCCTAATCTGATGATATCCACTTTTCAAGTCTATCTTAGAAAAGAAGCAAGAACCATGTAACTCATCAAGCATATCATCTAATCTAGGAATAGGGTGGCGATACTTCACTGTTATGTTGTTGATTGCTCTACAATCAACACACATGCGCCAGCTCCCATCTTTCTTAGGCACAAGGAGCACCGGAACTGCACAAGGACTTAAACTCTCCCGGATATGACCCTTCTCCATCAGCTCCTCTACTTGTCTTTGCAATTCTTTAGTCTCCACTGGATTAGTTCTGTATGCAGGCCTGTTTGGTAGTGTTGAACCAGGTACAAAGTCGATTTGGTGTTCAATCCCACGAACTGGAGGCAATCCAATGGGGCTATCTTCTGGAAACACATCTGCATATTCCTGTAAAAGAGAGACTAGTTCACTCGGATGATCCGGTGTGTGATCAGTAACTGTTAGTAAAGTCTCCTTAAACATAAGCAAGATAATAGAATTTTGAGAGTAAAGAATTCTTTTGATATCTCCCTGTTTGGCATAGAGGCTGTGATGCTTGTTCTGATCAGGTTTGAGGTCTATCTCTTTCTCTTTCTTTTTCTGAAGCTGGAGTTGATCTTCATGAACCTCTTTAGTGTTGAGATGAGGAGATGAAGAGTTGATACATGGATAGAGGAAGGGATTTGGAGCAGGCAGTAACTTTGGAGATTTACCACAGTAACTTTATTGTTACTGTGGTAACTGAGTTAAAAGACTTGGGAAGTTACCTTGCATCCATTTGGAGAGTGAAACACGCCAGGAGGAGTCTGGATAAGCTAAGAGGAGTTTGGATAAGGTCTGGTCAAGGCTAGAGAGCTTTAGACAGGCTGGCACCAGCTGGAAAGCTAAAGCAAGATACCCAAGCATGTGAGGAACCTTATTGGCTAGTTTGAATCAAGCATCTTTGACTACACATGCTTCTTATCCTAGCTAGACTGAACCTGGACGAAATTATGTATCCCTAATCTATATGTATTGTAAACTCTCTCATTAATCAATCTAATGGAGTTTTGAGTCTCTCTCTCTTCAGTCTCTCTCTTGTTCTTAATCTCCAATCTCTTTAATTCTCAGATTAGACTTAATTGTGAGATTTTCAGAGCACAGGTTGTGTGTGGGCGTGATGAATCAACCTCCACAGGTTGGGACTGAGTCTTGTGTCCACAATGGAAGAGAATAAAAGAGAGACTAATGGAAGAATAAGAATGGCGTGAGATTAAGAGACTTTGAGTGAGAGATTGAGAGATTAGAGAGACTGAAAGATTAAGTAACCAGAGAATAGAGATTAGGAGATTCAAAGTAACCAAAGACTTAGGAAGGAGAAGGGGAAATCCCCCTTACTCACTTAAAGGTTACAAAATGATCATAAGAGGCTTATATATGCCTTTACACAACTCAGATCACAAACCTAAATCCTAAGGCTGTAATTAAAAGATAGAATGGATGGCTAGGATGAGAGGAAGCTGGTCTTTGATGTTCTGATGCTAGCTGGCGACTTGGGACAAAGTAAAGGGCTCAGATTGCTTCATTTGAATTGGATGGATAAGATGAGTCAAGGCTGTAAAGGTAAAGCACCTTTACCTTTCCAGCTCATACCAACAGCTCACCTTATCCATTTGAATCTTCCTTTGCCTCCAAGACACTCCAACGGTCACATGAGTTGCCCTAAGCTGCGCCCACACTTTGCACACCTTCACACAATGCTGAACCGGATGACTTGGGAAAGAGGAGTGGCCGTACGGTTGATGGTACGGACCTCCTGTCCGTACCACTCGCCCTATCTATGCACATTGCCTTATCTCCCTTCTTGACTGACCCTAAACATCTTCATGATTCACCCTAGACCGTACAAGGCCGTACTTAACGCCCTATCTTTGCACCACACTTCCATCTTCTCTCTAACTCCTCCAAAGCCTTCACATGATCAGTCTAAGTCTTTCCTAGACTTAACTTCACAAGATAACTACTTCAGAACACTTCTGAAGCTTGATTGAACTCTTCTGGACATCTTCTAGAGCTTGCCCTATTATTGTACAAGCTCCATCTTCTCTTCAGTCCGTACGGTTGATGGTACGGACCTCCTGTCCGTACCACTCGCCCTATCTATGCACATTGCCTTATCTCCCTTCTTGACTGACCCTAAACATCTTCATGATTCACCCTAGACCGTACAAGGCCGTACTTAACGCCCTATCTTTGCACCACACTTCCATCTTCTCTCTAACTCCTCCAAAGCCTTCACATGATCAGTCTAAGTCTTTCCTAGACTTAACTTCACAAGATAACTACTTCAGAACACTTCTGAAGCTTGATTGAACTCTTCTGGACATCTTCTAGAGCTTGCCCTATTATTGTACAAGCTCCATCTTCTCTTCAGTTCAACACTCCCCCTCAAGCTTGACTTTAGGAGATCCTAAGCCAAGCTTGGAACTCTGAAGAGTCTCCCTCATTAAAAACCTTACAAGGAAAACCCATTGGGACAAAACCTTGCAAGGGAAAAAGAGTAGAGCTCTCCAAAGCCTAGGGATTGGCCAGTGAGCTCTTGTGCCTTAGAACCAGTGTGGTTGGACACAAGAAGCTCTGGATCACGGCCTAATAGATGCAGCAACTCTTCACAGCTTTGTGCACACTTCGCACTTCAGCTTCACCTCTTCATGGAACCGGTTTGAAGTCTCCCCCTCTCAACTGACTTCACAGCCATCTTAGAGAATCTAGGACACGACCAGATCATCTTCAAAACACCAGTGAGGCTGATCAACACTTCACACACGGCTTGCCCTCTTCATAGACCTGGTTTAGATCTCCCCCTCTCAACAGACTTCACAGTCATCTTAGAGAAGCTAGGAAATGACCAGGAACACCTTTAGTGAGGCTCAAGCAATGGTACCTGATACATTATCCCAAAGGTGCATCAGTACCTATCAAAACCAAGAAAATGAATATCCTGCATCACACTTGATGCACACAATCTCACAATTCAATCATAATCATTTTAAGTATCTTTTCAAGCACAAGCAAGCAATGAATAAGATGAATGAAAAAAGATTTAAAGAAAGAGTTTTAAAAGTCTAAGGGAACTTCCCTTGTGTTTTTGTGAGTTTCCTAACTCGGCCAATGCACCATCTTCATGGCATCATCAACTTCTTGGAAAGGCAGAATGGATTCATCAGCTTCTCCTCAATCACCTCTCATTGAAGCCGCATTGATGGAGAGCCTTCTTCCTCACTCGCCAAGGCTGCTCTGAACAGCCTCTTGCCTAGACACGCCACTGACTTGGTCCGGTTGATGATCCTTGTAGAAGCCTTTGCAAAGACTTGTTACTGACCATGGATCATATGCATTAAGACTCCCCCTCAAGCTTAGAACCTAGACTAGCAGGAGCTAAGCTTGTGATGATCCTATGCATCTCCATGGTCTAATAACTATCATCTTTTTATGATAGCTTTCTTCTTGTAAGTTTTCTCTCTTCCTTAACCAGGAATTAGGGTGTTTGAATCACCATAGAGAGTCTCACAAGACACATCTCTCATTGCATAATGACCCATGCTACACTTCCTGTAGACTAAGGACTAGATATGTCCAATGGTATTATGCAATGGCCATCTCTTATTGCATAATCAATCACACTACACTTCCTGTAGATTATGGACTAACATGTCCAAGTGATGATATGCAATGGCACAAGACCTTTGTCTTTACATTCTTGGTTGATGGCTAGTTACATGTATCACTTCCCTTGTGTACCTAACACCACCACAACTCAATACAAGATCAGATCATCCCATTGGGATCAAACCAAGATCATCCATCCTGTTTGATCACCAATGCCACAATAATGTATGATAATTTAAACAAGCTAGACAATCAAGACAAGAATATGTAAAGACAATGTATGCTTTCAACAATACACTGATCCTTTTAATTCAGTTTTTTTTTTTTAAATGCAACACTAGATGAATGCATTAGGTTACATACTAACTATATGAATGAAAAATGATTCAATCCAAATGAACACACGACAAGATGACACTTATGCAATCAAGGCAATAAGCGTGACTCAATTCATGCTTATGCTCACTAGTTTTATTAAGGCCAATGATTCAAGTAGCTTAGACATACTTCTAAATCCTACAAGACATTAGATGCTAACCAGCAGATTTTAATTTCTCTAAATGCAATGCAAGCTTACATCAGTACATTTGCAATTTAGTTTCATTTTTAAATGCATCAGTATATGAATGCACAATCTTAAAGCATTAGCTATATGAATGCAACATGTTCAATCCATAATTAATATTAAAGCTATGCACAACAGTTTCAATCAAAACCAATGATACAAGCAACTTAGACAATTTCTAATTGATGCAAGACTGTCATTGATGGATTAAACATAGGCAATAGCATCAGATAACAATAGGATTGAACTTAGACAGTATGAGATATGCTTATATATGCAAAATAACTTATCAATCAGGATGCAAGCAGCAGAGACATTCTACTCAATTCTACAACACATTCATGATGATTCAAGCTATGACAATATCCAAGACAATGCAATAAACAGACCATGAGATTCTGGGACTCTAGACATTACTTACTATCAATAAGACAATGCAGCAGCAAAACAATTTCAGTGCAATTAGCCTAGACATTCTACTAGAAGCTATAAACTCTTAATGGAATGAGGGAAAGCACATAGTATAATCAGGAGATAAACCTATCAAGACATATTAAGATAGATGAGATTAGGTTTACTCCCTTGGTTAAGATGATGAGGAGTGGTTCTCAAAGTTACCACTTGAATCCTTACTTCTTCTTCTTCTCTTATTGCAATCACCCTTCTGAATTCACCACCATGATGGAATGCTTGTGGATGCTTTAGCTACTTCTTCAATCACCTCACACTAGAAGCCGCCTTGATAGAGTAGCCTTCTTCTTCACACAGCCAAGAGTGCTCTGTCTTAGTTTGAGCACCCTCTTGAATAGGCACGCCACTGCCTAGACCCGGTTAGCTTCTTCTTCTGGTACTTGCAATGTTAAGAAGAAGAACACCAGTGAGTTTTACAACCATCTGTGCTTCTCCCTTCTTGTAACATCTCTCCATTGTACACACAATGGGCATCATTCTTTCTCTTTCAACTCGGATTTGATGTTGAACTAGGAACACCTTTTGTGAACCTGAAACATCACTCAAACTCTAGCAAAGATAAGACACAATTGCATTGGGATCAATCCTTGACTTCATCAAGTTTGATCACCAATGTCTCAAGCTTTATAACATTAGATAGAATCAAGACAATGTCAAGTTCTTATCTATGCAAGCAACCATTCTCTAAATACTAAGCAAGACCTTATCAGATTCAAGTCAAAGTATTTAGGCAATTTTAAACACTCCTTAATATGCAACTTAGATTTTAATCTAAATGCAATAATACAAGGCAGCAACAAGGCAGTATGCATTAATCCTAATCAGTTTCTAACTCATGAAAGCAAGCATGATTAGATAATATAATCTATCATCTTAGCAAAGACAAGTTTATTTCGAACTGTCATTAATCATTTAACCATTTTCAATAGTATTGATGTCAAACCTTGATTAATATATTACCAAGTTTGATTCCTACTATCACAAGCAATGCAACAGATAGACACAAGGCATTATCAAGTTCTATTCTTTGCAAGCTAATTCTCTAAGTACAAGCAAGATCATAACAGATTCAAGACAAGTTACTTAGGCACTCTTAAGAGCTTCTTTACTCAGCACTTAGACATGAATCTAATGCTTCAATGTAAGACAGCCACAAGACTATATGCAACAGCTTTCAATTCAGTTTCAATCAATGTGTGCATAGAATCCTCACAGAACAAACCACACCACACAACACAACCATTTAATAAAGACACAAGCTTTAAACAAGGGAAGGAGGTTTAGCTTACAAGCAAGGAACCTGTGCTGGTTCCTTGAACCTCCAAGGCAACACGCATCATAAGTGGACAGGTCTGAGCTGTTGGTTTGAGACCCAACATCTCCTTCTTTCCCTGGCCTTTCTCCTTGAACCCACCATGCCAAAGACACTCCCTTTCACCATGTTTGAGTCGCCACCATAAGACCCAAGTAGAAAGCTTTCTTCTTGAAAGGTTCTTCTTAGACAGAGAATAGGAAAGGCTTGGACATGCTTCCAGTGGCCTTCTTTCTTCAGGACGGACATGAGAGAGTGTAGAACGACCAAGGACAGCTTCTGGACACCATGGATGAGAACATCTTCTTCTTGAAGAGGTTGAATAGCCAGCTGGACCATGAAGCTTCTTTTTGGCTTGAAATAGCATGGGAGTGAGTTTGTGCTTGAGCGGAAGCTGGAACCAAGTTCTGATGAACCTGGCTCTGATACCATGTGAGATTTTCAGAGCACAGGTTGTGTGTGGGCGTGATGAATCAACCTCCACAGGTTGGGACTGAGTCTTGTGTCCACAATGGAAGAGAATAAAAGAGAGACTAATGGAAGAATAAGAATGGCGTGAGATTAAGAGACTTTGAGTGAGAGATTGAGAGATTAGAGAGACTGAAAGATTAAGTAACCAGAGAATAGAGATTAGGAGATTCAAAGTAACCAAAGACTTAGGAAGGAGAAGGGGAAATCCCCCTTACTCACTTAAAGGTTACAAAATGATCATAAGAGGCTTATATATGCCTTTACACAACTCAGATCACAAACCTAAATCCTAAGGCTGTAATTAAAAGATAGAATGGATGGCTAGGATGAGAGGAAGCTGGTCTTTGATGTTCTGATGCTAGCTGGCGACTTGGGACAAAGTAAAGGGCTCAGATTGCTTCATTTGAATTGGATGGATAAGATGAGTCAAGGCTGTAAAGGTAAAGCACCTTTACCTTTCCAGCTCATACCAACAGCTCACCTTATCCATTTGAATCTTCCTTTGCCTCCAAGACACTCCAACGGTCACATGAGTTGCCCTAAGCTGCGCCCACACTTTGCACACCTTCACACAATGCTGAACCGGATGACTTGGGAAAGAGGAATGGCCGTACGGTTGATGGTACGGACCTCCTGTCCGTACCACTCGCCCTATCTATGCACATTGCCTTATCTCCCTTCTTGACTGACCCTAAACATCTTCATGATTCACCCTAGACCGTACAAGGCCGTACTTAACGCCCTATCTTTGCACCACACTTCCATCTTCTCTCTAACTCCTCCAAAGCCGTCACATGATCAGTCTAAGTCTTTCCTAGACTTAACTTCACAAGATAACTACTTCAGAACACTTCTGAAGCTTGATTGAACTCTTCTGGACATCTTCTAGAGCTTGCCCTATTATTGTACAAGCTCCATCTTCTCTTCAGTTCAACATTAATCACTCTTTAAATCACAAAATCTAATATGGTATCAGAGCCAGGTTGCTTTAAAAGGAGAGAGTGATTTCGTTTTTCTAAATGTTCTTGAGTGTTCTTGAGTGTTCTTGAGAGTTCTTGAGAGTTTTCAAGAGCTAGATCCTTTGAAGTTCAAGTTTGTGTCTGTTGGTGTTTCTTTTTGAGAGTCAGCTTCAAGGGAGTCCCTTTAGGTGTTTGACAAGGTCAGAAGAGGGGTCTAGCTTGTGGTTGAGCTGGGCGTGTATTAGAAGCATTTGAGGGAAGATTTAGGCTAAAGAAAATGGAGCTGCTTCAATCTGGTACAACAAGGCGTGAAGAGAAGAAAGAGAGAGGGAATGATGAGTGGGGGTGGTTCTCACAAATGAAAACAACTCTGAAAAGGTGTGGAGTTTGGAGAAACCATGAGAAGGAAGAGTCTTTGAAGGGTAAAGCTGCTGAGAAAGATCAGACAGCAAGAGAAACAAGTGGAAATTGCTTTAGTCTTGAAGAAAGTACACTGCTTGAGAAGATTGAAGATGTTTATGAGAACAAGATCAATCTTAGGAGAGTGTATGAAGTCAAGAAGTTGATCAGTGGAGTTAAGCAAGGAAGAGAAGAGTTCAATAACCATGTGAGGAAGCTACAACACTTGTGGGTTGAACTACAAGGGTTGAGATCCCATGTGGATGGGGATGCTACACCAGAGCAAGAGATGGTCTTGAAGCTCTTGGCGAGCATGGAGTCATCATATGGGTGGCTGGTGGAGATGGTTCTAAGAGGGGAACAGCTTCCGGAAATGGAAGAGATCTGTGTGCTTATAAGAAGGGCGTATGAGATAATGAGAGATGATGAGAGGCTAACCATGAGTAGGAGTGAGAGCTCATGGAAGCCAACTGGGAGTAGGATTGAGAGCTTCCAGAAGCTAACCATGAGTAGGAGTGAGGGCTCATGGAGGCTAACCGGGAGTAGGAATGAGGGCTTCCGGAAGAGGAGGAGGTGCAGAATGCTATCCAAAGCTTATATCAACATAGGAAAGGGTAGGAAGAGAGTTGTGGGAGAGTGTTCTTACTCAGCCTACATGGGGGAATCAGTAGAAGACAGTGGGGTGTTAAAAGAGCAGGAGAAAGGGAGTGGAGCTGATGATCGCATCACCAGGAAGGAATGGAGAGTGTTCATGGAACATGTACAAGCCTTAGCAGCAAGCAAGAAGCATGCTATACAATCCGGAGCTTCTAAACCCATTGTGATTGATTCTGGAGCAAGTCATCATATGATCAGTGATAGGAGGCTTATAAGTGAGATCAAGGCTGCAACAGGGAGTGTTATGATAGCTAATGGTGCTATGATCCCAATAGAAGGAGTGGGAAAGCTCAAACTGTTTGAGAAGGACACGGCTGCCTTCTACATGCCTCAGTTCACTTCAAATCTATTATCTGTGAAGAAAGCTGCCATTGATCTTGATTGTCAAGTAGTGTTCAGACCTGATGAAGTTGAGTTTCAAGATTTGAAGACTGGGAGAGTCATTGGCAGAGGAGACAGCAAGAATCAGCTATACCATCTTCAAATGGCTAAGAATTCTAAACCCTTTGATTCTGTATGCTTGAGTAGTGCTGTTGATAGGGTTGATAGTATGACTTGGCATGCTAGGTTGGGACATCCTCATGCTCGTGCAATTGAATTGATCATGCCTAATATGTCATTTAATCACTTAAACTGTGAAGCATGCATATTAGGAAAGCATTGTAGGACTGTTTTCCCAACATCAGAGACTACCTATGAGCATTGTTTTGATCTTGTGCACTCGGATGTGTGGACAGCTCCTTGTGTGTCTAGGGATAGCCAGAAGTACTTTGTGACATTCATTGATGAGAAGTCTAAGTATACATGTCTCACCTTGCTTCCATCCAAAGATAGGGTGCTAGAAGCTTTTATAAACTTCCAAGCATATGTTACTAATCAATACAATGCTACTGTGAAGGTACTAAGATCAGATAATGGAGGTGAATACATCAGCAATGCCTTCAAGAGTCATCTAGCCAAGCATGGGATTGTACATCAGACTAGCTGCCCTTATACACCACAGCAGAATGGTGTAGCTGAGAGGAAGAACAGGCACTTGATGGAAGTTGCTAGATCGATGATGTTTCATGCAAATGTACCAAAACGCTTTTGGAGTGATGCTGTGCAGACTGCTTGCTATCTCATCAACCGGGTACCAACCAAGATATTGAAGAATCTGTCTCCATTTGAAGTGTTGAACAAGAACAAGCCACACATTGATCACCTAAGAGTTTTTGGGTGTGTGTGCTATGTCATGGTTCCAGGAGAGCAGAGAAACAAACTGGAGGCAAAGAGCACTAAGGCAATGTTTATTGGATATTCAATAACTCAGAAGGGGTACAAGTGCTATGATCCTGATGCAAGGAGAGTGTTGGTATCTAGAGAGGTGAAGTTTGTTGAGACAAAAGGGTATTATGAAGAAAAGAAGTGGGAGGATCTGAAGGATTTATCTCAAGCTCCCTCTAATAAGGCAACAATACTGAGAGTGTTGTTGGAGAAGCTAGGGATAGGTTTATCCCAGGATCAGGAACAAGGAAGGAGAGAGCCTTCTAATCAGGCAGGAGAAGCTGGAAGGACAACTCCTCTTGATCATGAGAGGGGGAATGGATCTGAATCAGGTGAGCAAGAGCAAAACCAAGAAGATTCAGGTCATCATAATCAAGAGGATGGTGCTCAGTCTAGTAGAGATGGGCAAGGACAGTCTACTGGTTCAGATGAGAGTGTGGCTCTGTCTACTGGTTCAGATGAGAGTGTGGCTCAGTCTACTGGTTCAGAGGAGAGTGGAGCTCAGTCTAGTGAAGGTGTGCAGCAAGAAGCACAAGAAGAAGAACAAGTTCAGGTTTTGCGGAGAAGCACAAGGATAAAGAGGGATGCTTCCAACTGGGTAAACACGAGAGTGTACTACAATGCTCAGGCTGTGGAGCATCCTTCTCAAGCCGTGTGTTCCTTTGCAGAATATCCAGAAGAGCACATGGTGTTTATGTGTAACTTGGATGAGAATGAGATACCAAGATCTTATGAAGAAGCTATGAAGCACAAGGTGTGGAGAGATTCAGTAGGAGATGAAAGGGATGCAATGATCAGGAATGACACTTGGTATGAAAGTGAGTTACCTAGAGGAAAGAAGGCAGTTTCAAGCAGATGGATTTTCACCATCAAATATCTTGCAAATGGGGAGATAGATAGGCACAAGACCAGGCTGGTTGCAAGAGGATTTACACAGACTTATGGAGAAGATTACATTGATACTTTTGCACCAGTGGCCAAGCTTCACACAATTCGAATTGTGTTATCCATTGCAACAAACTTGGAGTGGGATTTGTGGCAGATGGATGTGAAGAATGCTTTCTTGCAAGGTGAGCTAGAAGATGAGGTATATATGCTTCCTCCTCCTGGTCTTGAGCATCTAGTGAAGCCAGGAAACGTTTTGAGATTGAAGAAAGCTATATATGGGTTAAAGCAATCTCCTAGAGCCTGGTACAGGAAGCTGAGTACAACACTCAATGGGAGAGGGTTCAGGAAGTCTGAACTAGATCACACACTCTTCACACTGGTCGGACCATCAGGGATCATTGTGATTCTAGTGTATGTGGATGATTTGATTATCACAGGAAGTGATAAGGCTGGGATTAAAGCTACTAAAGAGTTTCTCAGGTCAGTATTTGATATCAAAGACTTGGGAGAGATGAAGTATTTCTTGGGGATTGAGATATGCAGATCAACGGAGGGTTTGTTCATGTCTCAAAGGAAGTATACAATGGATATGCTGAAGGGAACTGATGTACTTGGAGGAAAGATAGCTAAGACACCTCTTGAGGAGGGGTATAAGGTCTTGCGTGAGGGGGAGGTTGAAGAGAACCAATTGTTTGAGGATGCTAAGCTGTATAGGAGGATGGTTGGAAAGCTGATCTACTTGAAGATTACAAGACCTGATATATGCTTTGCAGTGAATCAAGTGAGCCAGCATATGCAGGCACCAAAGGTTCATCATTGGAAGATGGTTGATAGGATACTGAGGTATTTGAGTGGCACATCTGGTCAAGGAGTTTGGATGGGTTGTAATGGCAGTACAGAAGTGGTTGGATATTGTGATGCTGATTGGGCAGGAGATAGAGTGGACAGGAGATCAACTACTGGGTATTGTACATTCATTGGAGGGAACTTGGTCACTTGGAAGAGTAAGAAGCAGAAGGTTATCTCCTGTTCAAGTGCTGAAGCTGAGTATAGAGCCATGTTGAAGCTGACAAACGAGTTGGTGTGGATCAAGGGGATCTTGAAGCATTTGGAGATTGAGCAAAGTACTCCTATGACAATGCATTGTGACAATCAAGCAGCTATCCACATTGCTTCTAACTCAGTCTTTCATGAGAGGACGAAGCATATAGAAGTTGATTGCCACAAGGTGAGGCAGATGATTATACTTGGAGTGATATTGCCATGTTATACAAGAAGTGAAGATCAGCTTGCAGATGTGTTTACTAAGGCAGCGAGAGTAAAGACAATGGAGTCCATACTATCAAGACTTGGACTCATTGATCTTACTCCTATGAGCTGAGCCCCTTAACCATGGAGTCTCCACTCTTTTTCCCTCATCAAGGTTTTATCCCATTGGGTTTTCCTTGGTGAGGTTTTTAATGAGGGAGGTCTTCATGGTTTCCAAGCTTGACTTGTTCTACATGGTCAAGCTTGAGGGGGAGTGTTGAGATGAGGAGATGAAGAGTTGATACATGGATAGAGGAAGGGATTTGGAGCAGGCAGTAACTTTGGAGATTTACCACAGTAACTTTATTGTTACTGTGGTAACTGAGTTAAAAGACTTGGGAAGTTACCTTGCATCCATTTGGAGAGTGAAACACGCCAGGAGGAGTCTGGATAAGCTAAGAGGAGTTTGGATAAGGTCTGGTCAAGGCTAGAGAGCTTTAGACAGGCTGGCACCAGCTGGAAAGCTAAAGCAAGATACCCAAGCATGTGAGGAACCTTATTGGCTAGTTTGAATCAAGCATCTTTGACTACACATGCTTCTTATCCTAGCTAGACTGAACCTGGACGAAATTATGTATCCCTAATCTATATGTATTGTAAACTCTCTCATTAATCAATCTAATGGAGTTTTGAGTCTCTCTCTCTTTAGTCTCTCTCTTGTTCTTAATCTCCAATCTCTTTAATTCTCAGATTAGACTTAATCACTCTTTAAATCACAAAATCTAATATTTAGGAGATAAAGGCACCAGTACAGTCTTCTTTCCATTGAATTCAAATGAGTGCTTGTTGGTGAAGCCATCATGATTCACACGTCTATCATACTGCCAGGGTCTTCCAAGGAGTATATGACTGGCTTCCATTGGCAACACATCACACAAGACTTCATCTTCATATCTACCAATGGCTATAGGAACCAGCACTTGAGTAGAAACTCTCATCTCGCCCTCCTCATTAAGCCACTGCAATCTATATGGTCTTGGGTGTTTCTGAATTTTCAAACCCAATTTCTTCACCATTGTCTCACTAGCTACATTGACACAACTTCCTCCATCAATAATGAGACTGCACACCTTTCCCTGAACCATACACCTTGTGTAAAACAGATTCTCACGCTGCTCAAGCTCTTCATGCTTAGTTTGCAAGTTCAAGAGCCTTCTTGTCACCAACAACCTTCCTTTCACTGGTTCTACTTCACTTTCTTCTCCAGACTCCTCATGATCAGACCCAGACTTCTCTTCTTCTGATTCATACTCTCCATTCTCAAGAAGAATCATAACCTTTTTGTTGGTGCACTCATTAGCATAATGCCCACGTCCTTGACATTTGAAACACTTAACATCTCTGGTTCTGGAACTAGTAGCTTCAGCTTTGCCTTTGTCTTTGCTGGATGTGCTGCTAGGCTTAGTCTCTTCTTTCTGCTGAGGCTTGCTATCCTTCAGATAGGATGTTTTCTCTTCCTTAGAGTGGTGGAACCTAGAAGATCCATAGCTGCGTGAGTTACCCTTCCTCTTGAGCTGCTGCTCCACTAGAATAGCTTTGTGCAACATCTCTTCTATCTCCACATAGTGTTGCATCTCCACACTGTCTTGTATCTCACGGTTAAGCCCTCCAAGGAACCTGGCCATAGTAGTTTCTCTATCCTCCAAGATACCAGCCCTTAACATCAGCATCTCCATGTCTTGATAGTACTCTTCCACAGTCTTAGATCCTTGGGTAAGTCTCCTAAGCTTTTGATGGAGATCTCGGTGGTAATGGCTTGGCACAAACCTCTTGCGCATAAGAGACTTCATCTCATTCCATGAGTCAACTGGATATTCCTGGTTAAGTCTTCTAGTAGTCACCAACTGATCCCACCAACTCAAAGCATAGTCATAGAACTCAGTGGCAGCAATCTGAATTCTTTGGGCATTGGAGTAGTGTTGCACATTGAAGACAAGCTCTATCTTCTTCTCCCAATCTAAGTAAGCATCCGGATCAACTTTCCCATGAAAGGGGGGAATTTTAAGCTTTAAACCAGCAAGCTCATCCCTGTGAAGTCTTCTTCCATCATGATCACGCCTATGCCTCCTCCTACTGTCCCTAGAGGAAGAGCTACTGCGCTCAGATCAGTTGCGGTCATAGTAGTTGTCAGTCTCTTGTGAACCAGAATGCTCCTGTTGTGGTTGAGTCCGTCTGTTCCTCCTGGATTCATTACTGTGACCCTGACCAGTAGCTTGTCTGATCTCTTCTCTGATCTCTTTCAGACTTTCTTTCATCATCTCAGTCATGTTGGTAAGCATAGTCTGATTGAGTTGATTAGTCATGGCTTCCATCAACAACTTGTTCTTCCTCATTAGTTCTGCTTCTTCATCAGTTGCATTACCCATTGGTACCTTAAACCAAAAGATAACACTCAACCAGTAAGGAGTTCGAAATCAAAATCAAATGAGGAAAACAAACAAGAGATGAAACAGATTCAGCACAGATCTAGAATAAAAATTTCTCAGATTTTCGACAAACAAGAACAGATCTATCAGGTTTACACAAGTTAATCAACAGATCGGATGATAAACTGATAGAAACAATAGATCTAACTCAACAACACCAAAAGATGAACAGATTCAGTACAGATCTAGAATAAAAATTCTCAGATTTATCACTTTCAAAGCTCAGAACAACAGATCTATCAATATTGAACTCAGAGTGAAACAGATCGACAGAAATAAGACAATAAATCCAGATCTAGCAATGGTTATGAAAACAAATGAATAGATCTAGTGAAATCTTAAAGAAATCGAGAACTTCCCTAGCCAGAGTTGCTCTGATACCACATAATACACTCCTAGGATGCTTCTCTGGTTGGAATGGGATAGATCCTTTCAAATAGAGAATCAACAGACTCAATCTACTTCAAGGTGTGTGGATTGAATGGTGACACAAAGAGATGTGAGAGGTCTCCTTGATACTCCTAAGTGAATCCCTTGGATATGACACACCAAGACAATCACTCTTGTGGTTTTGTTAGATATGACACACTAACAAAGACTCAAGAACACTCAGATCTACAAGACAAGCTTGCAGCCGACTAGAGAGAAACAAGAGTTTAGTAATAAAGATTGGATAACTCTATTAGGGTTTTCAGACACATATTTATAGAGAAAGCAAGGAACAGACTCCTTGGTCTCTAAATGGGCCTTAAAAATAAACCTTATAAAACCCATATAAAACCTTATAAGGGCTTTCAAGTCTGGCAGCTTAATTCTCAAGTCTGGCAGCTTAATTCTCAAGTCTAGCAAAGATAAATAATTAAAATAAAGTCTTGAACTGATATCATCAAATGAGTGATAGGAAAGCAACATATGGCCTCATTAAAAACCTATCTTTGGAAAACCCAGTGGGACAAAACCAAAGATAGGGAAAAAGAGCACACATATGTTACTTGCTCATTTGATGTCTATCTTGGAGCTGAGATGGCTTGAATTGTGGTAAGTGTGTCTTGGTTGATCAAGCTTCTTCCAAGACTCTCTTCTTGCTTCAGTGATGTCTTAAGTAATCCTCCAATGGCTTCTTTGATTTGCTTGCTTCTGGCTCGAGTCATAGGACCTTCAGATATGGCTAGAGCTCCTCCATCAGCTGGATCTTCCATGCTCCCATTATCTTCTTTGTTTGACTGGTCCATGATCATATCACCAATCCTTCTCCTCTACTCAACATCACAACCTCTTCAACCCTGAACAACTCTCCTCATATTCCTCAGCTCATCTCAACACTCCCCCTCAAGCTTGACCATGTGGAACAAGTCAAGCTTGGAAGGATCATGAGCTCCCCCTCATTAAAAACCTCATCAAAGAAAACCCATTGGGACAAAACTCTGATGAGGGAAAAAGAGTAAGGACCTCATGATCAGGAGAGTGTATAGATCATCCCTTAGGCGAAAGATCAAGGAGTCCCAACCTTATGTGAATTGACTCCATTGTCTTTTGCCTAGCCGCCTTAGTGAATACATCTGCCAACTGATCCTCACTCCTTGTGTAGCACGGCCGTATCACTCCCAAGACTATCATCTGCCTCACTTTATGACAGTCCACTTCAATATGCTTGGTTCTTTCATGGAACACCGAGTTTGTGGCTATGTGAATGGCTGCTTGATTGTCACAATGCATGGTCATTGGTGTCGCTTGCTCAATCTCCAAGTGCTTCAGTATTCCTTTAATCCATACCAACTCATTTGTGAGCTTTAGCATTGCTCTATACTCAGCCTCGGCACTTGAGCATGACACCACCTTCTGCTTCTTACTCTTCCAAGTAACCATGTTTCCACCAATGAATGTGCAATAGCCGGTTGTAGATCTTCTATCTGTTCTGTCTCCAGCCCAATCTGCATCACAATATCCCACTGCTTCAGTGCTCCCGTTACAACCCATCCATATACCAAGCCCTTGAGTTCCATTCAGATACATGAGAACTCTTTCTACCATGCGCCAGTGATGCTCTCTTGGAGCTTGCATATGCTGACTCACTTGGTTCACAGCAAAACAGATGTCTGGCCTAGTGATGGTTAGATAGATCAGCTTCCCACAAGCTTCCTGTATAGCTTTGGATCATGAAATACCTTACTATCTTCTAGCTCCCCCTCACGTGGAGCTTTATACCCATCCTCCATGGGCATCTTGGCTGTCTTTCCTCCATACGCACCAGCCTCCTTCAACAGATCCAAGATATACTTCCTTTGTGAGATGAACAACCCTTCTTCTTATCTGCACAGCTCAATTCCAAGGAAGTACTTCATTTCTCCCAAGTCTTTGATGTCAAACACAGATTTCAGAAACTCCTTGGTCTCCTTGATTCCCACCTTATCACTGCCTGTGATAACTATGTCATCCACATATACAAGAAGCACAACAATGCCTGCAGGTGTAGTAAGAGTGAAGAGAGTGTGATCAAGCTCTGATTTCCTGAAACCTCTTCCATTTAGAGTTGTGCTCAGCTTGTGATACCATGCCCTTGGTGATTGCTTTAACCCATAGATGGCCTTCTTCAATCTCAGCACATTCCCTGGTTTCACCATCCCTTCTAGGCCCGGAGGTGGTAGCATGTAAACTTCATCTTCTAACTCTCCTTGGAGAAATGCATTCTTCACATCCATTTGCCAAAGATCCCACCCAAGGTTAGTAGCCACTGATAGGACTATTCGAATGGTGTGTAGCTTTGCAACTGGAGCAAATGTATCAATGTAGTCTTCTCCATATGTCTGAGTGAACCCTCTTGCTACCAGTCTAGTCTTCTTCCTCTCAATCGACCCATCAGCCTTGTACTTGACTGTAAAGATCCATCTACTAGACACAGCCTTCTTCCCTTTTGGTAGTTCACTCTCATACCATGTATCATTCTTTATCATAGCTCCTGCCTCAGCTCCTACTGATTCCTTCCATTCCTTATCTTCCATTGCCTCTTCATAGCTTCTTGGAATGTGATTATCATCTAAGTTTACCATAAATGCACTCTCGTGTTTACCCAACTGGAAGGATCCTTTCTCAGCCTTGTACTCCTTCTCAACACTGGCCCTTCTTGCGCCATCTCTTGTTCTTCTTCTACTTGTGGAGTCACTGCTTCAGTCTGTTCTTCAGCTTCAGCTCTAGCCTCTCCTTGTCTCTGATCTTCTTCATTCTGACTTTCATTCAGTTCTTCCCTTGCTGATCCTTCTCCACTTTGGACAGGAGAATTAGTATCAGTTCCTCTGTTTCCTAGCTCACCGGCCTCTTCTAAGCCTTGGTCCTCTAGTTCAGAAACTGATTCACTTCCCCCCTCATGTGCAAAGTGGGATGGTTCTTCTGCTGCAGCTGGAGTAGGTTCTGGACGCCTACTCTGATCCTGGGACACTCCAATTCCGAGCCCCTCTAGAATGTTTCTCAAGCAAGCAGCTCTTTCTGATGGCTGGGATAGATCCTCCAAGTCTTCCCATGTCTGCTCATCATAGTATCCTTTGTCTTCCATGAATCTGACATCCCTTGACACTAGGACTCTCCTAGCTGTAGGATCATAGCATTTGTATCCCTTCTGTGAAGTAGAATACCTAATCATCATAGCCTTGGTGCTCTTTGCTTCTAGTTTGTTTCTCTGCTCGCCTGGTACAAGAACATAACACACGCATCCAAAGGTCCTCAGGTGATCCAAGACTGGCCTGCTCTTGTTAAGTACCTCAAATGGAGATTGATCTGCTAAGATCCTGGTTGGTATCCTGTTGATCAGATAGCACGCAGTCATCACAGCATCACTCCAATACCTCTTGGGAACCCCTTTGTGGAACATCATGGACCGGGACACCTCCATGAGATGTCTGTTCTTCCTTTCAGCAACTCCATTCTGCTGTGGAGTGTATGGGCAGCTAGTCTGGTGAAGAATCCCATGTTGAGCAAGGTGATCACGAAATGCATGCCCAGTATACTCCCCACCATTATCAGACCTGAAAATCTTAATCTTGGCATGATATTGGTTAGTCACATATGCTTGAAAATTTTTAAATGCATCAAGGACCCTATCTTTAGTTTTAATCAATGTTAACCAGGTGTATTTGGATTTTTCATCAATGAATGTGACATAATACTTGTAATCATCCCTAGATAAGCAAGGTGCAGTCCAAACATCAGAGTGAATTAAATCAAAGCAGTTTGCATAAAGAGTAGATGATCTTTGAAAAACAGTCTTACAGTGTTTACCCAAAATACAAGCCTCACAATCATTATTTTTAAACATGACACCTGGTAACATAATGCTTAAAGCCCTAACATGTGGATGGCCTAGCCTAGCATGCCACAGAGCATCAGTACTTAAGGAAGAAACAGAACTAAACGAGAAACAAGAACTAGAAATAGGTGCAAGGTCTTCAATCATGTAAAGATCCCCCTTGGTTGCTCCTTGCCCAATCAACTTACTGCTCTTAATATCCTGAAACTTAACATCATTAGGACTGAAAATAACATTGCATTGAAGATCAGTAGTGCATTTCTTAACTGATAAGAGATTAGAGGTGAACTCAGGCATGTAAAATGCTTTTGAATCCTTATTAAACAAGTTCAGTTTACCAATGCCTCTAATGGGAATTCTATCTCCATTTGCAATCATAACATGACCAAGTGCAGGTTCTATGTCTTTTATCAGATTGTTATCACTAATCATGTTATGAGATGCACCAGAATCAATTATCAATGGTTTATGCAAGCTCCTAGCAGTATTGATTCTAGATGTTTCATATTCAGCTTTCAGGCTCTTAACTACTCCTAACAATCTATCAGTTATGCTAGTATGAGCAGTAGCAGTACATGAGGTTTTAAAAATGTCTAACAGCTTATCAGAGATACTAGGTAATGTATGAGCAGAGTATGAGTATCCAAGAGTGTTGCCTAGCATTTTACCAGACTCCTTGAGGGCTCGGATGAATGCCTCAAAGTCAGCCTTGGTGATCTCCTCCTGAGAAGTTAGAGCTATGCCTTCACTTTCACCCGCCTTGACATTTGGACTAGCCCCTGATGAGCCAGCACCACTTGCTTCAGCAGAAAGGTGAGCCTTAGCTTCTCTATCCTTGTTGAACTTGCTCGGCCTGAGGTGTGGATGTAGGATCCAGCACTGACTCTTCTTATGCCCCTGCCGCTTGCAATGCTCACAGCTTCCCTCATACTTCTCATACTTCCTTCCATCTCCACGGTACGCTGCCTTGTTTGCTTGCGCCTCTTCCGCTTTATGAGCCGTGGACATTCCCTTCTTGCCTCCAAACAACCCAAGAGAGCCTTCCTCCTTCTGAAGTTGTGCGCATACCTCCTCCATGGATGGGAGAGTAGGTGATCTCAGGATATGCTTGATCACATCCTGGTAGCTTTCATCTAGAGTCATCAATAGCCCAAACACCTGATCTTGCTCTCTCCTCTCAATGAGCGATTCCTCATCAGTTGTGTTGGGTCTAAGACTCTCAAGTTCGGACCACAAAGCTCCAAACTTCCCCATGTGCTTGGTGAGATCTTCTCCATCTTGCCTCAAGTCGCTGATGGTTTGCTTCAGATCAAACACCCGACTTATGTTGGACTTGTTTCCATACCTCTTATGGAGCATGTCCCAAAGCCGCTTAGGAGTCTCAAAGTGCACGTAAGCTTCAAGTATGGGGAGCTCCAGAGAGGCATGGAGCACAGACAGCACCATCAAATCCTCTTGGACCCATCTCTTTGCTTCAGCTACCGCAAGAGTCTTCCCGTCGCCTTCTTCTTCATCTTCTTTGGCCACTGGCTCCGCACCATCATCTGTGATGTGGTTCCACAGCCCTAGCCTTCCAATGGTAGTCCTCACCAACTGGGACCACATCAAGTAGTTCGAGCCTCCCTTCAGTGCAACCGGAACTGTCACTAGTTTGCTAAAGTTGGTCGTCTCCATCTCCTCTTCTTTATCACACAAGAACAAACTCGCAAATGTAAAGAAAGGAACAAGGATCTCTCAATACCAAAGCAAACCTGGCTCTGATACCATGAGATTTTAGAGAGTAGAATAGGTATTGAGAGATTAAGAGAGATTTGGTAAGAGATTAAGAGAAGTTTAGAAGAGATTGTGAAAGAAATGGGGAGATTATGTATGATCCATGATGAACAAGAGAGAGACTAGAGAGAGAGTAACATAATCCGCTTTTTCTTATTAATGAGAGAGTGTTTACAATATATAGGAGTGTGATACTAGGGTTTAAGAAGAGACTAAGCATGTGAGGTCAAAGATAAGATAGCCCTTTACCTTGAATCGAACCAATGAGCCTCTCCACACGCGTGGTCACTATTCTAAAAGTGAACCTTATCCTTCCAGCTTGTGCCAGCCTGTAGAGACGCTCTTCCTCTATCCATCAACGGTCATATGCCTTCTTTGGTCGAGGTAAAACATGATCCGAACGTGAACTTCTTCTCGCGGTAACACTTCTTTACCGCATGGTCGATACCGTCTGTACGGCCGTACGGCCATGGTACGGACCTGTACGGAACGGTACGGATGGTTCTCCCTAAGGCCAATCCTTCTCCTCTACTCAACATCACAACCTCTTCAACCCTGAACAACTCTCCTCATATTCCTCAGCTCATCTCAACAACAAAGTGATTCATCCTGGTTTGATTGGAACGACGAAGAAACTGTGCTATTCCCAAACTGGGAAACTGGAATCACCTGATTTGAAAGTGGGATAACTTCTTCTTCCCGACTCCTATGAGATTTATTCAACTTCATGGTGATTCTCCACCACTTTATATATCCGAATCAAGCTTCTCACAAAGTTATTCATCCTGGTTTGATTGAAACGACGAAGAAGCTGTCCTATTCCCAAACTGGGAAACTGGAATCACCTGATTTGAAAGTGGGATAACTTCTTTTCGCCAACTCCTATGAGATTTATTCAACTTCCTGGTGATTCTCCACCACTTTATGTATCCAAATCAAGCTTCTCACAAAGTGATTCATCCTGGTTTGATTGAAACGACGAAGAAGCTGTGCTATTCCCAAACTCGGAAACTGGAATCACCTGATTTGAAAGTGGGATAACTTCTTCATCCCAACTTCTATGAGATTTATTCAACTTCCTGGTCATTCTCCACCACTTTATGTATCCAAATCAAGCTTCTCACAAAGTGATTCATGCTGTTTTGATTGGAACGACAAAGAAGCTGCCCTATTCCCAAACTGGGAAACTGGAATCACCTGATTTGAAAGTGGGATAACTTCTTTTCGCCAGCTCCTATGAGATTTATTCAACTTTCTGGTGATTCTCCACCAATTTATGTATCCAAATCAAGCTTCTCACAAAGTGATTCACCCTGGTTTGATTGGAACGACGAAGAAGCTGTGCTATTCCCAAACTGGGAAACCAGAATCACCTGATTTGAAACTGGGATAACTTCTTCATCCCAACTCCTATGAGATTTATTCAACTTCCTGGTCATTCTCCACCACTTTATGTATCCAAATCAAGCTTCTCACAAAGTGATTCATCCTGGTTTTATTGGAACTACGAAGAAACTGTGCTATTCCCAAACTGGGAAACTGGAATCACCTGATTTGAAAGTGGGATAACTTCTTCATCCCAACTCCTATGAGATTTATTTAACTTCCTGGTGATTCTCCATGAATTTATGTATCCAAATAAAGCATCTCAAAAAGTGATTCATCCTGGTTTGATTGGAACGACGATGTGCTATTCCCAAACTGGGAAACTAGAATCACCTGATTTGAAAGTGGGATAACTTCTTCATCCCAACTCCTATGAGATTTATTCAACTTCCTGGTCATTCTCCACCACTTTATGTATCCAAATGAAGCTTCTCACAAAGTGATTCATCCTGGTTTGATTGGAACGACGAAGAAACTGTGCTATTCCCAAACTGGGAAACTGGAATCACCTGATTTGAAAGTGGGATAACTTCTTCATCCCAACTCCTATGAGATTTATTCAACTTCCTGGTCATTCTCCACCACTTTATGTATCCAAATGAAGCTTCTCACAAAGTGATTCATCCTGGTTTGATTGGAACGACGAAGAAACTGTCCTATTCCCAAACTGGGAAACTGGAATCACCTGATTTGAAAGTGGGATAACTTCTTTTCGCCAACTCCTATGAGATTTATTCAACTTCCTGGTGATTCTCCACCACTTTATGTATCCAAATCAAGCTTCTCACAAAGTGATTCATCCTGGTTTGATTGAAACGACGAAGAAGCTGTGCTATTCCCAAACTGGGAAACTGGAATGACCTGATTTGAAAGTGGGATAACTTCTTTTCGCCAGCTCCAATGAGATTTGTTCAACTTCCTGGTGATTCTCCACCAATTTATGTATCCAAATCAAGCTTCTCACAAAGTGATTCATCCTGGTTTGATTGGAACGACGAAGAAGCTGTGCTATTCCCAAACTGGGAAACTAGAATCACCTGATTTGAAACTGGGATAACTTCTTCATCCCAACTCCTATTAGATTTATTCAACTTCCTGGTCATTTTCCACCACTTTATGTATCCAAATCAAGCTTCTCACAAAGTGATTCATGCTGGTTTGATTGGAACGACAAAGAAGCTGTCCTATTCCCAAACTGGGAAACTGGAATCACCTGATTTGAAAGTGGGATAACTTCTTTTCGCAAGCTCCTATGAGATTTATTCAACTTCCTGGTGATTCTCCACCACCTTATGTATCCAAATCAAGCTTCTCACAAAGTGATTCATCCTGGTTTGATTGGAACGACGAAGAAGCTGTGCTATTCCCAAACTGGGAAACTAGAATCACCTGATTTGAAACTGGGATAACTTTTTCATCCCAACTCCTATGAGATTTATTCAACTTCCTGGTCATTCTCCACCACTTTATGTATCCAAATCAAGCTTCTCACAAAGTGATTCACCCTGGTTTGATTGGAACGACGAAGAAACTGTGCTTTTCCCAAACTGGGAAACTGGAATCACCTGATTTGAAAGTGGGATAACTTCTTCATCCCAACTCCTATGAGATTTATTCAACTTCCTGGTCATTCTCCACCACTTTATGTATCCAAACCAAGCTTCTCACAAAGTGATTCATCCTGGTTTGATTGGAACGACGAAGAAACTGTGCTATTCCCAAACTGGGAAACTGGAATCACCTGATTTGAAGGTGGGATAACTTCTTCTTCCCGACTCCTATGAGATTTATTCAACTTTATGGTGATTCTCCACCACTTTATATATCCAAATCAAGCTTCTCACAAAGTGATTCATGCTGGTTTGATTGGAACGACAAAGAAGCTGTCTTATTCCCAAACTGGGAAATTGGAATCACCTGATTTGAAAGTGGGATAACTTCTTTTCGCCAGCTCCTATGAGATTTATTCAACTTCCTGGTGATTCTCCACCAATTTATGTATCTAAATCAAGCTTCTCACAAAGTGATTCATCCTGGTTTGATTGGAACGACGAAGAAGTTGTGCTATTCCCAAACTGGGAAACTAGAATCACCTGATTTGAAACTGGGATAACTTCTTCATCCCAACTCCTATTAGATTTATTCAACTTCCTGGTCATTCTCCACCACTTTATGTATCCAAATCAAGCTTCTCACAAAGTGATTCATGCTGGTTTGATTGGAACGACAAAGAAGCTGTCCTATTCCCAAACTGGGAAACTGGAATCACCTGATTTGAAAGTGGGATAACTTCTTTTCGCAAGCTCCTATGAGATTTATTCAACTTCCTGGTGATTCTCCACCAAGTTATGTATCCAAATCAAGCTTTTCAAAAAGTGATTCATCCTGGTTTGATTGGAACGACGAAGAAGTTGTGCTATTCCCAAACTGGGAAACTAGAATCACCTGATTTGAAACTGGGATAACTTCTTCATCCCAACTCCTATGAGATTTATTCAACTTCCTGGTCATTCTCCATCACTTTATGTATTCAAATCAAGCTTTTCACAAAATTATTCATCCTGGTTTGATTGGAACGACAAAGAAGCTGTCCTATTCCTAAACTGGGAAACTGGAATCACCTGATTTGAAAGTGGGATAACTTCTTTTCGCCAATTCCTATGAGATTTATTCATCTTCCTGGTGATTCTCCACCACTTTAGGTATTCAAATCAAGCTTCTCACAAAGTGATTCATCCTGGTTTGATTGAAACGACGAAGAAGCTGTGCTATTCCCAAACTGGGAAACTGGAATCACCTGATTTGAAAGTGGGATAACTTCTTCATCCTAACTCCTATGAGATTTATTCAACTTCCTGGTCATTCTCCATCACTTTATGTATGCAAATCAAGCTTCTCACAAAATTATTCATCCTGGTTTGATTGGAACGACAAAGAAGCTGTCCTATTCCCAAACTGGGAAACTGGAATCACCTGATTTGAAAGTGGGATAACTTCTTTTCGTCAACTCCTATGAGATTTATTCAACTTCCTGGTGATTCTCCACCACCTTATGTATCCAAATCAAGCTTCTCACAAAGTGATTCATCCTGGTTTGATTGGAACGACGAAGAAGCTGCCCTATTCCCAAACTGGGAAACTGGAATCACCTGATTTGAAAGTGGGATAACTTCTTTTCGCCAGCTCCTATGAGATTTATTCAACTTTCTGGTGATTCTCCACCAATTTATGTATCCAAATCAAGCTTCTCACACAGTGATTCATCCTGGTTTGATTGGAACGACGAAGAAACTGTGCTATTCCCAAACTGGGAAACTGGAATCACCTGATTTGAAAGTGGGATAACTTCTTCATCCCAACTCCTATTAGATTTATTCAACTTCCTGGTCATTCTCCACCACTTTATGTATCCAAATCAAGCTTCTCACAAAGTGATTCATGCTGGTTTGATTGGAACGACAAAGAAGCTGTCCTATTCCCAAACTGGGAAACTGGAATCACCTGATTTGAAAGTGGGATAACTTCTTTTCGCAAGCTCCTATGAGATTTATTCAACTTCCTGGTGATTCTCCACCAAGTTATGTATCCAAATCAAGCTTTTCAAAAAGTGATTCATCCTGGTTTGATTGGAACGACGAAGAAGTTGTGCTATTCCCAAACTGGGAAACTAGAATCACCTGATTTGAAACTGGGATAACTTCTTCATCCCAACTCCTATGAGATTTATTCAACTTCCTGGTCATTCTCCATCACTTTATGTATTCAAATCAAGCTTTTCACAAAATTATTCATCCTGGTTTGATTGGAACGACAAAGAAGCTGTCCTATTCCTAAACTGGGAAACTGGAATCACCTGATTTGAAAGTGGGATAACTTCTTTTCGCCAATTCCTATGAGATTTATTCATCTTCCTGGTGATTCTCCACCACTTTAGGTATTCAAATCAAGCTTCTCACAAAGTGATTCATCCTGGTTTGATTGAAACGACGAAGAAGCTGTGCTATTCCCAAACTGGGAAACTGGAATCACCTGATTTGAAAGTGGGATAACTTCTTCATCCTAACTCCTATGAGATTTATTCAACTTCCTGGTCATTCTCCATCACTTTATGTATGCAAATCAAGCTTCTCACAAAATTATTCATCCTGGTTTGATTGGAACGACAAAGAAGCTGTCCTATTCCCAAACTGGGAAACTGGAATCACCTGATTTGAAAGTGGGATAACTTCTTTTCGTCAACTCCTATGAGATTTATTCAACTTCCTGGTGATTCTCCACCACCTTATGTATCCAAATCAAGCTTCTCACAAAGTGATTCATCCTGGTTTGATTGGAACGACGAAGAAGCTGCCCTATTCCCAAACTGGGAAACTGGAATCACCTGATTTGAAAGTGGGATAACTTCTTTTCGCCAGCTCCTATGAGATTTATTCAACTTTCTGGTGATTCTCCACCAATTTATGTATCCAAATCAAGCTTCTCACACAGTGATTCATCCTGGTTTGATTGGAACGACGAAGAAACTGTGCTATTCCCAAACTGGGAAACTGGAATCACCTGATTTGAAAGTGGGGATAACTTCTTCTTCCCGACTCCTATGAGATTTATTCAACTTCCTGGTCATTCTCCACCACTTTATGTATCCAAATCAAGCTTCTCACACAGTGATTCATCCTGGTTTGATTGAAACGACGAAGAAACTGTGCTATTCCCAAACTGAGAAACTAGAATCACCTGATTTGAAAGTGGGATAACTTCTTCATTTCAACTCCTATGAGATTTATTCAACTTCCTGGTGATTCTACACCACTTTATATATCCAAATCAAGCTTCTCACAAAGTGATTCATCCTGGTTTGATTGGAACGACGAAGAAACTGTGCTATCCCCAAACTGGGAAACTGGAATCACCTGATTTGAAAGTGGGATAACTTCCTCATCCCAACTCCTATGAGATTTATTCAACTTCCTGGTCATTCTCCACAACTTTATGTATCCAAATCAAGCTTCTCACAAAGTGATTCATCCTGGTTTTATTGAAACGACGAAGAAGCTGTGCTATTCCCAAACTGGGAAACTGGAATCACCTGATTTGAAAGTGGGATAACTTCTTCATCCCAACTCCTATGAGATTTATTCAACTTCCTGGTCATTCTCCACCACTTTATGTATCCAAATCAAGCTTCTCACACAGTGATTCATCCTGGTTTGATTGGAACGACGAAGAAACTGTGCTATTCCCAAACTGGGAAACTGGAATCACCTGATTTGAAAGTGGGATAACTTCTTCATCCTAACTCCTATGAGATTTATTCAACTTCCTGGTCATTCTCCATCACTTTATGTATGCAAATCAAGCTTCTCACAAAATTATTCATCCTGGTTTTATTGGAACGAAAAAGAAGCTGTCCTATTCCCAAACTGGGAAACTGGAATCACCTGATTTGAAAGTGGGATAACTTCTTTTTGCCAGCTCCTATGAGATTTATTCAACTTCCTAGTGATTCTCCACCAATTTATGTACCCAAATCAAGTTTCTCACAAAGTGTTTCATCCTAGTTTGATTGGAACGACGAAGAAGCTGTGCTATTCCCAAACTGGGAAATTAGAATCACCAGTATTAAAAGTGGGATAACTTCTTCATCCCAACTCCTATGAGATTTATTCAACTTCCTGATAATTCTCCACCACTTTATGTATCCAAATCAAGCTTCTCACAAAGTGATTCATCTTGGTTTTATTGGAACGACGAAGAAACTGTGCTATTCCCAAACTGGGAAACTAGAATCACCTGATTTGAAAGTGGGATAACTTCTTCATCCCAACTCCTATGAGATTTATTCAACTTCCTGGTCATTCTCCACCACTTTATATATCCAAATCAAGCTTCTCACAAAGTTATTCATCCTGCTTTGATTGAAACGACGAAGAAGCTGTGCTATTCCCAAACTAGGAAACTGGAATCACCTGATTTGAAAGTGGGATAACTTCTTCATCCTAACTCCTATGAGATTTATTCAACTTCCTGGTCATTCTCCATCACTTTATGTATGCAAATCAAGCTTCTCACAAAATTATTCATCCTGGTTTTATTGGAACGAAAAAGAAGCTGTCCTATTCCCAAACTGGGAAACTGGAATCACCTGATTTGAAAGTGGGATAACTTCTTTTTTCCAGCTCCTATGAGATTTATTCAACTTCCTAGTGATTCTCCACCAATTTATGTACCCAAATCAAGTTTCTCACAAAGTGATTCATCCTAGTTTGATTGGAACGACGAAGAAGCTGTGCTATTCCCAAACTGGGAAATTAGAATCACCTGTATTAAAAGTGGGATAACTTCTTCATCCCAACTCCTATGAGATTTATTCAACTTCCTGGTAATTCTCCACCACTTTATGTATCCAAATCAAGCTTCTCACAAAGTGATTCATCTTGGTTTTATTGGAACGACGAAGAAACTGTGCTATTCCCAAACTGGGAAACTGGAATCACCTGATTTGAAAGTGGGATAACTTCTATTCGCCAACTCCTGTGAGATTTATTCAACTTCCTGGTGATTCTCCACCACTTTATATATCCAAATCAAGCTTCTCACAAAGTGATTCATCCTGGTTTGATTGAAATGACGAAGAAGCTGTGCTATTCCCAAACTGGGAAACTGGAATCACCTGATTTGAAAGTGGGATAACTTATTCATCCTAACTCCTATGAGATTTATTCAACTTCCTGGTCATTCTCCATCACTTTATGTATTCAAATCAAGCTTCTCACAAAATTATTCATCCTGTTTTGATTGGAACGACAAAGAAGCTGTCCTATTCCCAAACTGGGAAACTGGAATCACCTAATTTGAAAGTGGGATAACTTCTTTTCGCCAATTACTATGAGATTTATTCAACTTCTTGGTGATTCTCCACCACTTTAGGTATCCAAATCAAGCTTCTCACAAAGTGATTCATCCTGGTTTGATTGAAATGACGAAGAAGCTGTGCTATTCCAAAACTGGGAAACTGGAATCACCTGATTTGAAAGTGGGATAACTTATTCATCCTAACTCCTATGAGATTTATTCAACTTCCTGGTCATTCTCCATCACTTTATGTATTCAAATCAAGCTTCTCACAAAATTATACATCCTGTTTTGATTGGAACGACAAAGAAGCTGTCCTATTCCCAAACTGGGAAACTGGAATCACCTGATTTGAAAGTGGGATAACTTCTTTTCGCCAATTCCTATGAGATTTATTCAACTTCTTGGTGATTCTCCACCACTTTAGGTATCCAAATCAAGCTTCTCACAAAATGATTCATCCTGGTTTGATTGAAACGACGAAGAAGCTGTGCTATTCCCAAACTGGCAAACTGGAATCACCTGATTTGAAAGTGGGATAACTTCTTCATCCCAACTCCTATGAGATTTATTCAACTTCCTGGTCATTCTGCACCACCGTATGTATCCAAATAAAGCTTCTCACAAATTGATTCATCCTGGTTTGATTGGAACGACGAAGAAACTGTGCTATTCCCAAACAGGGAAACTGGAATCCCCTGATTTGAAAGTGGGATAACTTCTTCATCCCAACTCCTATGAGATTTATTCAACTTCCTTGTGATTCTCCACGAATTTATGTATCCAAATCAAGCTTCTCACAAAGTGATTCATCCTGGTTTGATTGGAACGACGAAGAAGCTGTGCTAATACCAAACTGGGAAACTAGAATCACCTTATTTGAAAGTGGGATAACTTCTTCATCCCAACTCCTATGAGATTTATTCAACTTCCTGGTCATTCTCCACCACTTTATGTATCCAAATCAAGCTTCTCACAAAGTGATTCATCCTGGTTTGATTGGAACGACGAAAAAACTGTGCTATTCCCAAACTGGGAAACTAGAATCACCTGATTTGAAAGTGGGATAATTTCTTCATCCTAACTCCTATGAGATTTATTCAACTTCCTGGTGATTCTCCACGAATTTATGTATCCAAGTCAAGCTTCTCAAAAAGTGATTCATCCTGGTGTGATTGGAACGACGAAGAAGCTGTGCTATTCCCAAACTAGGAAACTAGAATCACCTGATTTGAAAGTGGGATAACTTCTTCATCCCAACTCCTATGAGATTTATTCAACTTCCTGGTCATTCTCCACCACTTTATGTATCCAAAACAAGCTTCTCACAAAGTTATTCATCCTGGTTTGATTGAAACGACGAAGAAGCTGTGCTATTCCCAAACTGGGAAACTGGAATCACCTGATTTGAAAGTGGGATAACTTCTTCATCCTAACTCCTATGAGATTTATTCAACTTCCTGGTCATTCTCCATCAGTTTATATATGTAAATCAAGCTTCTCACAAAATTATTCATCCTGGTTTTATTGGAACGACAAAGAAGCTGTCCTATTCCCAAACTGGGAAACTAGAATCACCTGATTTGAAAGTGGGATAACTTCTTCATCCCAACTCCTATGAGATTTATTCAACTTCCTGGTCATTCTCCACCACTTTATGTATCCAAATCAAGCTTCTCACACAGTGATTCATCCTGGTTTGATTGGACCGACGAAGAAACTGTGCTATTCCCAAACTAGGAAACTAGAATCACCTGATTTGAAAGTGGGATAACTTCTTCATCCCAACTCCTATGAGATTTATTCAACTCCCTGGTCATTCTCCACCACTTTATGTATCCAAATCAAGCTTCTCACACAGTGATTCATCCTGGTTTGATTGGAACGACGAAGAAACTGTGCTATTCCCAAACTGGGAAACTGGAATCACCTGATTTGAAAGTGGGATAACTTCTTCATCCTAACTCCTATGAGATTTATTCAACTTCCTGGTCATTCTCCATCACTTTATGTATGCAAATCAAGCTTCTCACAAAATTATTCATCCTGGTTTTATTGGAACGAAAAAGAAGCTGTCCTATTCCCAAACTGGGAAACTGGAATCACCTGATTTGAAAGTGGGATAACTTCTTTTTGCCCAGCTCCTATGAGATTTATTCAACTTCCTAGTGATTCTCCACCAATTTATGTACCCAAATCAAGTTCTCACAAAGTGATTCATCCTGGTTTGATTGGAACGACGAAGAAGCTGTGCTATTCCAAACTGGAAAATTAGAATCACCAGTATTAAAGTGGGATAACTTCTTCATCCCAACTCCTATGAGATTTATTCAACTTCCTGGTAATTCTCCACCACTTTATGTATCCAAATCAAGCTTCTCACAAAGTGATTCATCTTGGTTTTATTGGAACGACGAAGAAACTGTGCTATTCCCAACTGGGAGGAAACTAGAATCACCCTGATTTGAAAGTGGATAACTTCTTCATCCCAACTCCTATGAGATTTATTCAACTTCCTGGTCATTCTCCACCACTTTATATATCCAAATCAAGCTTCTCACAAAGTTATTCATCCTGCTTTGATTGAAACGACGAAGAAGCTGTGCTATTCCCAAACTAGGAAACTGGAATCACCTGATTTGAAAGTGGGATAACTTCTTCATCCTAACTCCTATGAGATTTATTCAACTTCCTGGTCATTCTCCATCACTTTATGTATGCAAATCAAGCTTCTCACAAAATTATTCATCCTGGTTTTGTTGGAACGAAAAAGAAGCTGTCCTATTCCCAAACTGGGAAACTGGAATCACCTGATTTGAAAGTGGGATAACTTCTTTTTGCCAGCTCCTATGAGATTTATTCAACTTCCTAGTGATTCTCCACCAATTTATGTACCCAAATCAAGTTTCTCACAAAGTGATTCATCCTAGTTTGATTGGAACGACGAAGAAGCTGTGCTATTCCCAAACTGGGAAATTAGAATCACCAGTATTAAAAGTGGGATAACTTCTTCATCCCAACTCCTATGAGATTTATTCAACTTCCTGGTAATTCTCCACCACTTTATGTATCCAAATCAAGCTTCTCACAAAGTGATTCATCTTGGTTTTATTGGAACAACGAAAGAAACTGTGCTATTCCCAAACTGGAAACTGGAATCACCTGATTTGAAAGTGGGATAACTTCTTTCGCCAACTCCTGTGAGATTTATTCAACTTCCTGGTGATTCTCCACCACTTATATATCCAAATCAAGCTTCTCACAAAGTGATTCATCCTGGTTTGATTGGAACGACGAAGAAGATGTGCTATTCCCAAACTGGGAAACCTAGAATCACCTGATTTGAAAGTGGGATAACTTCTTCATCCCAACTCCTATGAGATTTATTTCAACTTCCTGGTCATTCTCCACCACTTTATGTATCCAAATCAAGCTTCTCACAAAGTGATTCATGCTGGTTTGATTGAAACAACAAAGAAGCTGTCCTATTCCCAAACTGGGAAACCGGGAATCACCTGATTTGAAAGTGGGATAACTTCTTTTCGCCAGCTCCTATGATATTTATTCAACTTCCTGGTGATTCTCCACCAATTTATGTATCTAAATCAAGCTTCTCGACAAAGTGATTCATCCTGGTTTTTGATTGGTAACGACGAAGAAGATGTGCTATTCCCAAACTGGGAAAACTAGAATCACCTGATTTGAAAGTGGTGATAACTTCTTCATCCCAACTCCTATGAGATTTATTCAACTTCCTGGTAATTCTGCACCACCGTATGTATCCAAATAAAGTCTTCTCTAACAAATTGATTCATCCTGGTTTGATTGGAACGACGACGAAGAAAACTGTGCTATTCCCAAACAGGGAAACTGGAATCCCCTGATTTGAAAGGGGGATAACTTTTCATCCCAACTCCTATGAGATTTATTTCAACTTCCTTGTGATTTCTCCACGAATTATGTATCCAAATCAAGCTTCTCACAAAGTGATTCATCTGGTTTATTGGACGACGAAGAAAGAAGCTGTGCTAATACCAAACTGGAAACTAGAACACCTTATTTGAAAGTGGGATAACTTTCTTCATCCCCAACTCCTATGAGATTTATTCAACCTTCCTGGTCATTCTCCACCACTTATGTATCCAAATTAAGCTTCTCCAAGTGATTCATCCTGGTTTGATTGGAACGACGAAAAAAACTGTGCTTATTCCCAAACTGGAAAACTAGAATCACCTGATTTGAAAGTGGGATTAATTCTTCATCCCAACTCCTATGAGATTTATTCAACTTCCTGGTCATTCTCCACCACTTAATATATCCAAATCAAGCTTCTCACAAAGTTATTCATCCTGGTTTGATTGTGAAACGACGAAGAAGCTGTGCTATATTCCCAAACTGGGAGGAAACTGGAATCACCTGATTTGAAAGTGGGATAACTTCTTTATCCCAACTCCTATGAGAATTTATTCAACTTCCGAGTCATTCTCCACCACTTTATGTATCCAAAACAAGCTTCTCACAAAGTTATTCATCCTGGTTTGATTGAACGACGAAGAAGCTGTGCTATTCCCAAACTGGGAAACTGGAATCACCTGATTGAAAGTGGGTAACTTCTTCATCCAACTCCTATGAGATTTATTCAACTTCCTGGTCATTCCCACACTTTATGTATCAAATCAAGCTCTCACAAAGTATTCATCCTGGTTTTATTGGAAACAAAAGAAGCTGTCCTATTCCCAAACTGGGAAACTGGAATCACCTGATTTGAAAGTGGGATAACTTCTTTTGCCACTCCTATGAGATTTATTCAACTTCCTGTGATTCTCCACCATTTATGTACCAAATCAAGTTTCTCACAAAGTGATTCATCCTGTTTGATTGAACGACGAAGAAGCTGTGCTATTCCCAACTGGGAATAGAATCACCAGTATTAAAAGTGGGATAACTTCTTCATCCCAACTCCTATGAGATTTATTCAACTTCCTGGTATTCTCCACCACTTTATGTATCCAAATCAAGCTTCTCACAAAGTGATTCATCTTTTTTATTGGAACGACGAAGAAACTGTGCTATTCCCAAACTGGGAAACTGGAATCACTGATTTGAAAGTGGGATAACTTTCTTTCCCAACTCCTATGAGATTTTTCAACTTCATGGTGATTCTCCACCACTTTATATATCCAAATCAAGCTTCTCACAAAGTTTTCATCCTGGTTTGATTGAAAGACGACGAAGCTGTCTATTCCTCCCAAACTGGGAACTGGAATCAC